>PVJH01016506.1:0-50391 GCA_004026705.1 Nesogale talazaci
AGGGAACAGCAGATCTATAATGGATGGCAAGGATGCCTGGGGGTGGGGGGGGGGGGGGAGTCAACCTGGTGCAACGTAGCCCAGAGGAAGTACAGAGAGTAGAATAAAGGTCAAACATGATAGGAGGCTAGGAGGGAAGTAAAAGGTACCAGAAGAAAGAAATAGGAGGCAAAAGACATTTATGGAGATATAGGCATAGAATTGTACATATGTCACTATATTTATTTATGATGATATGTGCATATATCTATAGGTTAAGGATTAAAGTAACAGACTGACATTTGACCTCTACTCAAGTCCCCCCTCAATAAAAGAACAATTTGTTCTAATCACCTTGCTTTCTGTGATGTTCACCATCCTGATACAATCACTGATGACAAAATGAGTGATTAGCTAATGTGGTGAAGAAAATTGATGGTGCCTAGCTATTACAACATATAGCACCTGGGACCTTAAAGACTTGAAGTTAAACAAGTGGCCATCTAGCAGGGAAGCAACAAAGCCCACATGAAAGAAGCACGTGAACCAGTGTGGTAAAGAGGTGTCCATGGGATCAGATATCAGTCATCAGAAGACCCCAAACAAACAAGAAGGGTCAAACTGGAGACCCAAAGCCTGTTTGTAAACAATTGGACATGCCCTGACAGAAGAGTCACAAGTAAGGGTCGAGTCAGCCAGAGTGCAGTATGGCACCAAATAAACACACAGCATCTCTCTAGTTCTCTAACTCCCCCCCCCCTACACACACACACACACACACACACACACAATCCCCAATTCTACTATACAAGTCTGGCTATCCCAGAGCATATTCACTGGTATAGTTAAGAGTTCTCCACACACAGGATCCAGGACAGAAAAATCCTTAGGAGCAGTAATGGGAGTAGCGATACCACAATACTAGAGAAAAGGGGAGGGGAGAAAGGGCAAACCAATTGCAGTGATTGATATGTAATCACCCCCCTCAGCCCTAGTGGTATGAACAACAGAAATATGTTTTGAGGGAGACAGTGGACAATGTAAGGCATAAAAATAAAAATATTTTCTAAATTATCATTGTTCATGATGGTGGAAGGAAGGGTGGAGGAGGGAGGGGGAAAATAGTGCTGATACCAAGGGCTCAAGTAGAAAGAACATGTTTACAAAATAATGATGTCAACGTGTACAAATATGCTTGACACAATCGATGTATGGATTATTATAAGAGCTGTAAGAGCCCACAATAAAGTGATTTGTTATATTTTAAAGGAAAATGCACATATTAACTTACATGCTTGCTCTGAAATTAAGAATTCTGTACAGACTTACAATTTAGTTAAAGGCAAAAAACAGGATCAAATTGAACAAGTGAGTCAATTAGAAAACCAATTAGTTTGTTAATTGAAAAATAAATATTTCCAAAAAATAAAATGAAATGTATCATATTTAAAATGGGTTGGGTTAGAAAATTCTCCTATATAGTTTATTGTTTAGACTTAAGGAAATAAATCACAGAGAATTCAAAAAGTAATAAGGTCAATTCAAGATCAAAAGTCCCTTGTTTTATAATATGGTTTAATTTTTGTCTGTTGTTTTGGTTGTGTTGCACGTGATTTGTAAATTAAAATTTATTTTAATGAACTTGGATCAATAGAGATGACTCGGTATTGTAATTTTAATCCAACCATTATATTGGAAATTTGAAACCACCAGTCACTCCTCAAGAGAAAGTTCTCTCTCTCTCTCTCTCTCTCTCTCTCTCTCCTTTAAATTTTATTGGGAGCTCTTACAGCTCTTATCACAATCTGTGCATATATCCATTTTATCAAACACATCTACATATGTTGTCACCATCTTTTTCAAAATATTTTCTTTCTACTTTAGTCCCTGGCATCAGCTCCTCATTTGCTGCCTCCTCCCTGCTTCCTTCCCTATGTTCCCTTGATAATCAATAATTTTTTTTTCATGTCTTACACTGACTTCTGTCTCATCTCACCCACTTTTCTGCTGCCCATCTCCCTAGGATGGGGGAACTGATCATTGTGATCAGTTAGTATCACTGCTCCCCTTATTGGTCCTGAGAGGTTTAACCAATTCCCTGCGCTGTGAGTTCTTATGTATACCAGTATGCATGCTCTCATCAAGCCAGATTTGTCAGATAATATTGGGGTCATGGTATTGGGGGCAGGGGAAGCATGAAAGAACTAGAGGAAGATTATATGTTTCATTAGTGCTATACTGCACCCTCACTGGCTCTTCTCTTCCTTGTGGTCATTCTAACAGAGGTATCCAATGGGCTCCACTCTGTCCTCCCCCTCATTCCTATTGATATGCTTTTTGTTCATTTGTTTTGTAAGTCAAAGCTTTCTATGCTAATAAAGAGTTCCAGATTTAAAACCCTCAGGAGCAGTTCTGTCCTGTCCTATTGGGTCATGAATGGACTCATGACTGTGAGTTTGAATCCAACCATTACATGGGAAGATAGAGTTACACATCTTTAATTCTTTCTAGTTTCTGATTTTCTTTGTTCTGAATGACTGTATCTAGAGCAGCGATTCTCAATCTGTGGGTTATGACCTCTTTGGGGTCGAATCACCCTTTCATAGGGGTCATCTGAATCATAACAGTAGCAAAATTACAGTTATGAAGTAGCAGAGAAAATAATTTTATGGTTGGGGTTATGTTATTCCTGGTAGACTAGAGAACTAAATTCATAAACACACATATGGATATAAGGGAAAGGTTAATATACAAGAGGAATGGAGCCTTGAGAAAGCATCCCAACCCAGACCACTTCAATGTCATAAGTCTGATATTAGCTCATATGTCTAATACCAATCTCTAAAAATCTCCCTCCAACTCACAAAGCATGTGCAATGACACCAGGACAATCACGGACCAGTGGATGCAGAGTCTTGTGTATCTAGTGGCGGTAGAAGCATTCCAGCACTAGCAGGGGTCTCCCCATGACTCCTCATTTCCAGGGCTTAGGGTCTATCAGTAGTATCCATTGACAGAAGTATCTCATTTCTGGTAGGGGTCTCCCTGTGGCCTCCCAAGCATCTCATCACTGGAAGGGGTCTCCACGTGGTTTTTCCAGCTCCAGAAATTTGGTTCCATCAGGGTAAGCCCATGTGGCTTCTCCTCTGGCTCCTCCAGTCTCCAGGAATCAGGTTTTATCAACAGACTGTCATCTCATCTTGTCAGTAGTTCATCTCCAAGGAACTGAGTCAAGGCTTTCTTCCCAATTCTCCAATTGGGAAATATCATAAGACTTCCCAGAACTCTCAGGAGAAAGCCAGGCCTACACAGAGCTTTCATTAACTATCTAGGGATGGACAGGCTAGACTCCACCCCTACACTCCCAATCATGAAACTGACATCAGTTCAAGTACTTGACCACCACAGGGGGGTCGCCATAGCATGAGGAACTGTATTAAAGCATTAGGAACGTTGAGAACCACTGATCTAGAGTGGAGACATATTTCTTTTCAATGTTTCTAAGTGACCAGAAGATGGCGGCCTTCAGAGCTAATCTCATCACTTCTTTTCATAAGCAAAGCACACTTTCAGATCCTTCAAGCCCAGAGGCCAGTCCCTAACCCATTTCTATCTATAAAGAATTGCTCTGAACTAAGAATACAATTAAATATCCATAATGTATAAGACCCACACTTCACCTGGCCCCTGGCCTCGCTGACTCACCGCTCCTATAACTTCAAAGTGAATTTGAAGCAATCGGTCAGTCTTGTCTAAGATCAAATTCACAGCCACACCCCATAGAAGCCTTGTTGAGAAGGAGAAAAATGCCCCCGTGTGTTTTGCAGGCTGTGCCTCTTCATGGGGAATAGAAAGCCTTATGTTTCACCCAAGGAATGGCTGGTGATTTCAAACCACTGGTTGACCTTGCAATTAGCAACCTGATGGATAACTGCCATGCCATCAGCCTTGCTTCCCTTGTAGGAATCAACTCAAGCTCATCGCCATTGAGTCTGCCTCGTAGCAACCCCATGAGGACAACTAGAACTGCTCCTTAGGCTGCTGGGGAGCACTCCTTTCTGGGAGCAGGCTGTCTCGTCTTTCTCCCTTAGCATGGCTAGTGGCTTTGAGTCAGTGCCCTGGCAGTTGGCAGCCAAGCGCTCAGCACAGGACATCAGCAGGGCGTCTGAGTAGAGCCGCTCCATCAGCTCACTGCTAAGGGGGAGATAACTTCCCATGTGTCCAGCTGTGATTCGAATCTTGAGAAAAAAATATCTTTAAGGCCTGGGAAAATTAGATTTGAAATCTGGGTGTGGATTTGGGGGGGGGGTGTAGATAACCTTTATTAACCATTCTATGTTAAAAATGTATGTATAAGACAATCCTTTCATGTTTTCTAATTTTAAAAGCCCATCTTCCAGGTCACTTCCCAAACATGCAAGTCAGCAGTGGTAATGAAAGCTTCCCACAGTTCCCTCCCAGAAAAGGACGCACTTAGATGTTAACTGGATGCTCTCCCACAGCATCTCGTAGAGGCTTTGTGAATTGTTAAGGGAGCAAACAGCCTCTGTCTGTCCTCCCATGCAGTAGCAGAGGGCTTTGAACTTAGTGCTCGACCTTGGAGTGAATGGTGGAAAACTTGCTCGAGAGCAGCCTCAGCACTCCTCAACTCGACCCAGAACAAACCCATTCGTGCCAATGCCAAAAGTAATCAGAGAGCTTTCTTGTGTGATGTATGATATCCAGTTCAAAACAACCAGAGCACAGAATCAAAATCAAACTCTCAAACTAAATGAAGCATTCTCTCTATAAAAATATTACAAAATATGAAACTATAGAAATATTAAAACTATGAAATTATTTCAAGAGATGACCATGATCTCCACCAAAATAGCCATCAGGATATTCAGATCATGGCCATGGACTTTAGGGAAAGGGGAAAGAGATCAGGCTGAAACAGATAGGATGTCATCTCCAGAGAAAGAGGGAACATGCTAGCTTCAGGAACCAACCGGTCTTCGAACTCAGTTCTCTCTAGGGAGCTTCTGAAAAGCCCACTTTGTGTTTTCCATTCCATCTAATTGACTATCTTACCTGTC
Source organism: Nesogale talazaci (assembly GCA_004026705.1). Classification (NCBI taxonomy): domain Eukaryota; kingdom Metazoa; phylum Chordata; class Mammalia; order Afrosoricida; family Tenrecidae; genus Nesogale; species Nesogale talazaci. Next base: position 5,058 of record PVJH01016506.1, read on the forward strand.
AAAGGATGGGAAATGTCCTTTTACAGCAAGATGAATTGTTGTCTATAAGACAGTAGGATTCTGTGACTAGACATAGCTAGCAAAGGCCATGACTGGGGAAGTGAGCGAGCCCTGCCACATGGAGCTAGGGGCTTCTGAAACCACAGGCCTGGTAGAACCTGCAGGCCTGCCCAGCACTCAAGGTTAGGCGGACAGTGGTCCTGTGCTTCTGGGTCATGGAAGTCCTCAAACAATGGTCTGCTCTTTGACGAAATTCAACACATTCTTTGAGTTCTCAGCAATGGACGGGATTTTGGAGCCACAAGGAGCTAACATTTGAATAGGCTGGCAAAAAAAAAATTCCAAACCTGTGGCTGTGACCTCCATTCCCAATCCAGGGACAGAGCAGAGTTGCCCTGTAATGTCTGCGAGGTTAAAATATTCACAGAAGCAAACGGCCACATCGTTCCCCAGTGGGACGGCTAGTGGGCCCAAACAACTTCCCTCTCAGTTTGCAGCCAGTACTATCAAATACCAAAAATGGGACTCACTCCCACTGAGTCCATTCTGAGGCGTCCTTTCCCTACAGAACAGAGTAGAACTACACCTGTGTGTCCCCAACCCTGTAGCTCTTCCCAGGAGCACAGCTATCAGCGATGCTGAATTACAGAAATTAAGGCAAGAGCAATGTCTTAGAAGCTGCTTCACATCACGATGATGGGAGTGAGGTTCAGAGGTATGGAGATAGAGTTCAATTCCAGGGTCTTGTTTGTGGAGAAATTGGGGTACCAGTGTGTACCTGTGTCCCACATGTTTGATACCAAAGATAAAGTAGTAATTAGCACCAACCCTTTTTCAAAAGATTGAATACAACTCCGCTGTTCTACGCCCAAGTCCTCACCGTGAGATCCTCCTCACATCCCTGCACGGTACGTCCTCCAGAGCGCCTATCCACCTCCAGGATGGGTTCTGGTGTCCTTCACCTAGAGGGCTTCGCAACAAGCCCTGAACCCTGGCCCTGGGGAGTACTGTCTCTTAGTGCTCCAAGAAGCCCGAGGCTCAGCTCAAAACCTTTGCTTCTTGTAGCCTGCCTTCTGTTTTGGTCACCTTGGGCTGCTGTCCCACAAATGGTCACAGGTAGGATGCCTTACAGAATAGAGACGTATGTTGTCAGCACAGGAGGCTGGAAGTCCTGACTCAGGGCTGTGACTGTAGGGCAAGACCCTGTCTCTTTCAGCATCTGTGACCCAAGCGTTCATCGCTTTCTGGGTCATCCCCGCCATCTGGCCTCTGCCTTCCCCATTTGTGCCGCCTTCTGTGATGAGTCTGCTCATTTAATAACTCACCGAAACGGATCTCACTGAGGACAGAAACTACACCAAGACAGTCCCAGTAACACAAAGAAAACGCCCATCTTGCCTGGAATCATACCCACACTTAGAAGAGTTAAGATTCCAGGTTTATTTAGGGGCAAGGGTGGGTGTGGAGAAGGGGGCTGCACACTTCAATCCAAGGAAGAGCCTGTGTGAAGAGGTGAGTCCACTTGGGAAGGCTGAGCCTGCGGTGGAGAGCCTCTGCCATCTGTCCATCCCTACCGACTTCCTCCCAGAAACGTAACCCTCTGCCCTTTCTTATTGCTCGTGCGCAGTGCACCGTCCATGAGATGGAAACCATGAAGACCGTCTGCCAGAGTTTCCGGGAGCATTTAGAGGAAATTGAAGAGCACCTGAAGGGACAACAGGCGCTCTTTTCCAGGGACATGTCAGAGGAGGAAAGGTAATTATCTAAGGGAGTCATAAAAGTGAGCATAAGCCCACACACCTGGAGCAAGGAAAGGTAATCAGGTCAGGACAAGCAGCGCCTCCGCCAGCGAGCGGACTAATGAGAAGCCTGCCAGGCTTTCTCCTGCTTGCTGGGCTCCCGTTCCTGCATTCTCAGTGGGAGCTTTTACAGATCATTCACAGAGAGTGAAACTCATTCTTTTGGTCCCATGAGATTTGAGAGGGTCAGAGAAAGAGCTGCTAGTGAGGTGGGGAGTTTGGGGGTGGGCGGGGGCACTGTTACCAACAGGGCAGCTTTAATTAAAGTGAATGGGGCTCATCGAGGGCACATCTTGGGGGTTTATGAAAATATTGGAAATCTGTATTACCTCCAATAGAATCAAAGTATCTGTCACAAAAGTGGGTAAGTGGTTGCCCCCAGGCTGGGTGATGTGTGTGGGATAGGGATTAGCTTTACAGGGTACAAGGGCTCTTCTGGAGGGGGATGGGGGAGGATGGACTTTTAAAAATTGGATAGCAGTGATAGTTCCACAACCCAGTCCATTTATTGAAAGATCATCGAATGGCATTCTGAAGACTGGTGAATTTTATGGTATGCAAATTATAATTCAATTGAGTTGTTTTAAAAAAAAAACACTGTCCTAGAAATAAGCTCGCAACTGGTGCAAATAAAGGTGACGTTCTCCTTTTCAGCAAACTTCAATGGGGTGACCTACATTATAAGGAAATCCATGGGACACGGCCCCAGCAAGTGACTATGACTAACAGTTGTTTTCTATCATTCACCTGCAGGGAGGAGACCAGGCAACTGCAGACATTGCGGGTGGCCCTACGGCAGCAGGTGGAGGAGCTGGAGTTTCAGTTGGGAGACCGAGCCCGGCAAATCCGAGAGGGGATTCTATTGGTTGGAGGCACTCCAGGTGGAGTGTGACAGAATCCTGCTCACCAGAGGAGGTACACAGTCAATGAGAAGCCTGGATGTAAACATGATTTTAGAGACTAGCGGGTATGACCGTTGATGTATCTGCCTGTGTTGGATCCAGCAGAGCCTTAGAAAATGTATTTCAGCATCCTCATGCAAGTAGAAGGCAATGGGAACCCAGGCTAGTACCTTGCTTGGCTCAAGGCCACACAGTTATCTGATGGTGTCCTGGGTCTAGAAACCAAAACACCTAACCCCATGGCAATCCTTTCCCTGCCCTGTAGCTAAGAGACAGATTGCCAATGGTAAAATCTCACCTCCAGCAGGGGAGAACCCCAGCCAATGCACTGCCTGTGCACTGTCAGGGGAAGTTGGTGTGTGACTTGATGCTAAAAAGGTTTCATCAGAACTCTCAGTCCATGATGAGCTAGAAAGAAAAATATGATAATCTACATAGAAGTATTGAATCATTTAATGTGGCTCTTCTAGCCAAAGCCTCTAACTCTGACCTTTTCCTGCATTGATCTGGTAAGAAGACAGGGGGAAGACACTGATACATTTGGCCTGTGTGTGATCGTGAGCAGGGTCCCGGCGATGCCATCCTGTTGGGTATCAAGTGAGCCCTCTGTGAAGCAGGAGGTGGGGGGGGGTCTCATGAACAGCAAGAACCAGCAGTGAAGTATGTCCTCAGACCCGAGATCTCTGTGCAGTGAGCCTCCTAGATCCAGAAGACCGCGGTGACATCAGAGCAGCAGAAGCAGAGCCAGGAGTGAGAACATGGAACAGAGCAACAGACTGCCCAACCCACAGACCAAGTAAAGTGCTTTTGTGCAAGAGGCTTCCTCGCAGAGAGGGTGCCACTGGTGCCGAATTGGAGAAGTTGGACTTGTTGACCCTGGGAAGTAGAGCTGAATGTCTTTGGACTGAGCCTTCTGAATCAGGTGCCTCAATGCGTTTAATTCTGAAAGCTGGGTTTGCTGACCCATGATACTTTGATTGAGTGTCATTGGAATGGTGCTTACAAGAGCACTATGCCCTTTGGGGCATTTATTAGTAGATCTGAAAGGACTTTGTAACTGTCCTGATCAACATCAACCCTGAGCATTTCTCACTGTCATTAAAGATTATTAACTTCTTTAGTAAACCCTCTAGTCATGAATTTTGTCTGTGAGTTCTGTGCAGCCATTGCATTGGGTATTAGAAACCAGAGAGGGAACACAGAGAATATGAAGACATTGCATGCTACTTCTGAAAATCAGCCATAAAAAAATTGTGCATGGCAATGGCACCCAGTGGTGGTAGGGTGAGGCACAGGGTGGAGTCTTGTTCCAGTGCATGCAGGGTTGCCAGAACTGAGGAGTTGAATCAATAGCAGCTAACCAGGACCACAGCCATGGTGATCCATGCAGCTCAGGCAAGCTAAGCTACTGCCAGAGCTTCACCGCGCTCACTCCAGGGAATCACCCACCCCGACGAACACTGTTCCTTCAAGCCTGAGTTAAGGAATAGATCATGCTGTGTTAAATGTGGGGTGTCCATTGATGTTGCCCACTTCCCCTTTTGTTCTTGTTTTCCTTGTAGCAGCTTCAACTACTCACAGGGGAATCATTTGGACTCCAAACAAATCTGTGCCAGTATAACTGGACAGGAGAAAACAGTGATCAGATGACAATCCACCCCGCCATGGTTGCTAGACCTGCCTTTCCTCCCAGGAGTGGACAACAGGTTCCCGGTTCAGGTTGGGGTCATATGGCTGGCTTTGTTTCACCTACCATGGACAGCAGCACCCAGGTGTCCACTCCTTTTCCAGTTGCAGCAGAGTGGGGTCAGGCTCTTTATCAAATTGCCCTGCTCAGGAAAAGGATCTTAAAGTCGTTCTCTAGCACAGAGAAGATTGGGTGAGCTTCCTCTTATTGTCAGAACTGGATCTAGTCATCATAAAGAAACCAAAATGTGTCCCCATGAAACACAAAATCCAAACTCACTGCTAGCAAATATGTTCCCTCTCGCAGTGATTCTGTGGTAGAACTGGCCCTGTGGGTTTCTTGGACTGAAAAATCTTTATGGGAGCAGAAAACCTTATTTAATTCTCATGGTTTTGAACTGCTGACCAAAAAGTTAACCCCATGACCCAGCACACTCCTGGGCCTCCATGGACCCTCATATAGCCTGACTCTCTTCTCTGCTACTCCTACGGACACCAGTCATATTGGATTAGGATTTCTCCTAAGCCATTATTAACTTATATTAGCTCATTGTATCTTCAAAGATTCTATTTTCCAATAATATCATATTCATAAATATGGAAGAGAGACATTCTATCTTGAATTGTTACCCCTCAAAAGGTTTGTCAGTTTGTCCTACTGTGATGTTAAAAGCTATGTCCTTGGTATTTCAAATATCATTAGCATCACCCAAGATGGAGTGGTCTCAGCAGAGCTTCCAGACTAAGAACAGACTACAAAGAAGGAATAGGCTATCCATTTCTAAGCAATTGGCCACTGAAAGCTCTGATGAATAGCAGTGGTGCATGTCAGGCACTGAAAGCGTCATGGGTAGCCACAGAGCTTTTTCAAGTATAGGGCCAGAAGATGAGCTGTGTCAGTCTGGGTTGAATGGAGGAAAAAAAAATCTTAAATACTCATATGTGTATAAGAGTGAGCTTTATAAATGCGAGCTGCTGAATATTGAGAAAACATCCCAGGCCAGTCCACATCAATTTCTTAAATCCAGTTTTAACCCATATGTCCAATACCAAGCTATAAAGCCCTTTTCAGACTCATGAAACATATGCAGTGACACCAAATGCAGACCAGTGGGTGGGAAGTCTTGTGGATTGAAGAAAAGGGAACTCTGGATTTTTAAATTTTGAACTAGTGGTCTTTGTCAGAAACTGGAAAAAAATTTGGACTCATGAAGAAAACTCTCCATTCCAGCACTGAACTGTTAAAGAGAGTCTGTGAGCAAGCTGAAATGCTTGTTAGGAGATTGCCTGAATCCACGTGTTGAATGGAAGTGAGAGAAATGCAGCAATACAGAGAAGGGTTGAGTCTGGCCACTGACACCCACAGACCTGGTTTACTAGAGGAGCTAGAGGAGAAAATGAGAGCAGGTTGACTGGTATGAAGTTCATGACCTAGGCCAAGGGGGCTGGAGTTGTTGAGAATTCATGATGGGGCCATGAGCATTGGTCCCTCAGAGCACTGGGTTGATGTAAGTGAGCAGTATAGAAATTGGATATCCAAAATGGGGAGGATAAAGGCATGAAATGGATATATATATATCTCCATTGTAGGCAAAGCACATTTGTACACTTGTCGCCATCATCATTCTCAAAGCATTTTCTTTTCACTGGAGCCCCTGGTATCAGCTCTTCATATTCCCATTCCCTTCCTACTCCCCCACAAACCCTCAATAATTTATAAATTATTTTTATTTTGTCATATCCTACATTGTTCAATGTCTCCCTTCACCCACTTGCTTGTTCTCCATACCCCAGGGAAGAGGCCATATATAGATCCTTATAATTGGGCCCCCCTTTCTACTCCACCTTTCCCTCCCTCCTGATATCACCATTGTCACCACTGATCCTAAAGGGATCATCTGTCCTGGATTCCCCATGTTTGCGGTTCTTATTTGTACCAGTGTACTTCCTCTGAAGAAAGCCTTTTCTTATACACATATAAATGTTTATGAATTTGTTTTGCTAGTTTACCTGGACATATTTATGGGTGTGATCTAATCAAACATGGTGTTATCATTTTTCATAATGTAAACTAAGATTACATAATCAGTCAGTAGAGGGTATAGAGATGTGGGTTGGATCCCAAACTTAATCACTTCTGAATTATATAAAGATTAGCATAGGCACAGAGCCATGTGTCCACACAAATGGAAGATAGATGCCTTAGAAACATAATCCATAAACCAAGCAACCAACCATCATCTACCACACCAAGCAAGTAAGGAAGAACGGTGGCTACTAATAAGAAATCACCATGCTGAGACTGTGATCTGGACTGTTAGATTGTAGAATTGTGAAAAAAAATGAATGTATATTCTTAAGACTACCCATTTAAGGTATTTTTAACAGCATGACTAGTTATCAGAGATTAGGATTTTAGCATATTATTTTAAGACATCAATAAATCCAAATCAATGTTTAATCTGTGAGACACAGAAAATGATTGAGAACCTACTTTGGGTCTTGAACAGGGTACTCTTTGTCACCAGGGTAGACAATATCTCTATTCAGGGGAATTTACCAGTCTAATAGGGAGTATATAAAAAAACATGTAATATATTTATAATTATGAACTGTGCAAGAGTTTTGAAGGAAAAAACAAGATTTTGTGAAAGAGAATAGAGGTGGAAAATTGATTTAGATCGAGGTAGCAGTTGATTTTCATTGAAAAATACAACAGGAAGAGGAAAGAAAATCTAAACCCAGAAGAACAAAACGGTCCCAAAGCTCCAGACAACAATCCAGCCACAAGGATTTATGAAACATCTACCATGTGCTTAAGAGCGTGCTGTGAATAAGACATATTTTCTACTTACAAGGAGCTGGATAAATAGAGGGGAAATATTTTAAAATTAAAGATCATCAAATATTATCATTTCACATACTGAGAGCTTCTGTGGAGAAAATAATGTGATGATATTTGGAGAATTATATGAAGTAGAAGGTGCACAGTGGCAGCCAGGATGGTTGAGGAAGGCCTTGATGAAGAGAAGACCACAGGTAAGACCTGAATAGTGAAGGAGAAGCTTCGCAGCCATCTCAGGGAAGACAATTTAAAGTAAAAGAAATGAAAAGGAAATGCAAATTTTAAAAGCCCTGTGACATAGAAACAACAATGTCTGGAGTGTAGTGACTGATTAGAGGGATGGAGAGAAAGGAAGGCCAAGAGATAGCCGGCCAACTCCAGACCAATGCCAGCCGCCTGTGAACCTGATTATCTTTCCTAGTGTAATGAAAAGTCATGGTAGATCTCAAATCCAGTCATTATGTGATTCGATTTGCATTTTAAAACCACACTGGCTGCCTAGTGGAGAATGCATTATTGGGAGCCTTCAGCAAGGCAGAACTCCTGATTGAAGGCTTTTAGTATCCTCCCTGAAATGAGAACACTGGCTTTACGTGACTCACCTATCCTTCGGCTGCTCCACGATGCCCTCCATTGACTGGATGTCTTCGTGTCTTTGGAGTGTTGGCATTCCTAGCCCATGTTCACTTGCGTTTCTCTCTCTCCACAATCTTCTTCAATAGCCAAACTCACTCTGCAGGTCCCTCTGCCTGCAGTTCCTAGCTCGCTCCTGAATTACGGTCCAGCATGCTCCTATTGCCCACTGGATACTTTGTAAAAGATTTGGTGTCAGTCTCAATCTGTCTCTTTCCTTTGAAACAGTTCATCTTCCTGAAGTTTCTTTCAGTCGACTGCATTGCTATTCTCTTTGCCATGCAGATTCAGAGCCAACATTGTCATCTCCTTCCCCTGCCCCCAATTCATTCAGATCCAGTCAGTTGTTACCTCATTGCTGAATGCACTGCTGCATAGTAGTTCCCACAATCCTTTCAGAACCAGCTGTGAGGGCCCAGTTAAGGGGTATTCCAATTGCCTTCACTTGCCTTCTCTCTGAGCTACATAGACTCCTGCTTGTGTGCTACCATCCCTGACCAAATGTAAGTTTCCAAGGAGTACACTTTAGAATCTCCTTTAAAAAGCAATCTTGCACCCCCAAAATATCAATGCTCTTAGAACATTATGACCCTCCCTTCCCCAGTGACCATCAAGCCAATTCCAAATAATTGTAGCCCCGTGTGTCAGAGCAGAAAGAGGCTCCACAGGGTTTTCTGTGGTGATTTTGTGAAGTAGATCATGGGATGTTTCTTCTGAGTGGATTCAAACCTCTAACTTTTTGGAAGCCAAGCTCATAGTAGTTTATACCACCTGGAGATGACTCTCTTTCCTTTATCAAGTTCCCATTTTGACTTCTCTACTATCATTCAGCTTCCAACCCAAACCTGTTTTCTGGTATATTGCATTTAAACCTTACAATTTGCTTCTGACTCCCTTAATAATTTCTTTCTTAAGCTCATGACCTACATCAGACTTTTTGTGACATTTCTTTAATATAGACTTTGAACTTGCTTGCAGTTTGTTACCTTGCTTCCTTACCATTATCTGTGGAGATAATATTTCCTCATGCATCTCTGGTAAAATAGTGGTTATACATTGAACTGTTAACCACAGATGAGAAGTTCAAAACCATCAGTCCCTACAAGAGAGAAAGATAAGGCATCCTGCTCCCATAAAGAATTACTGTCTTAGAAACTCACAGAGACAATTCTACCCTATCCTATAAGATCACTATGGGTCAGAATTGAAATTATGGCAGTGGGTTTGTTTATTTTGTTACATATAAAGCCAGTTAATGACTATAAAGGACACTTTACCACTGTGGTTTAAAAGAAGATAGTCTGGAAGAAAGGGCACTCAGCATCTCCTTTCACTATCTGTGACTTGGGCTCTTGTTTTCTTTACTTCAGTATCTTCCTCTACAAAATAGAGATATGGTCATTATAGTCCCTCTCTGGCAGGCCAGTTGGGTAGAATAAATTCAATCATCCACATATAGTGTTTAATCTAGTATCATCACACAGTAAGTGTCCAGCGTTGACTATTAGAAAGAGTCTACATGGCAAGAGCTCAAGGAGAACTTAAGCTATAGTTATATTTCTCTGAGGCAAAACACTTTACACAGAGAGAATATGAACACATGCTTGATGAATGAATGGGAAGGGAACAAGCTTGTTGGGATCAGGATATTGTAATGGGTATTATGTATCCACGGAGAAGAACCTGTTTTGGTGGTAGTAGGAGCCTAGTTCATATTTTTCTAAGGGAGCTGTTTTTTTCTTTATATGACAAAATGGTACATTATAATATATAATTGAGTAGAAAAAGAAGATCTACTGCTTTGAGGTGAAGATTAAAATATGCACAAGTATCTCTACTATTCAATGGTCTATCCTGCCATATTTTTCAAATTCCCCCATAAAGACCAAAAGAAAAACTAAGACATAGAGAAGTTATCAACTTTATCTTTGCCACTTTCGTTCCATGCTGAAATGATTGCCAATGGTACTTCCAAATATCACATTTTTTAATTGATGCCCTTACTCTCATGGGTTGAAAAATTATAGAAGCCCACCCTTAAAACTCATCTGTGGATTAATTAACTCTTAGTCTTTGCAGGGGGTTCATCCTGGCTGTACTTTAGATAGCAAAGTTCTACAAAATGCTCTACCAAGACCCCATCTCAAACCAATAAAATAAGAACCACCAGTGGCGGGGTTCATGTAGTTACAAATCCGAGGGTGAGTTCAGTGTGCAGGTAGAGTTCAAAGTTATTGTTCAAGATTAGTATTTCCCAAAATGGGAGAAACTAGGGTGGGGGATAAGCTCCTAAAGCAGATACCTATACTTTATCCTGGATTGGAGGCTATAGTATAAAAGGGTTTTTTGTTTGTTTGTTTGTTTGTTTTTTGCTAAAGGGAATTTAGTAAATTTTATTTTCCTTGAAAAGGGCATTGTAGGCCATTTAAGTTTGGAAAACTATGTGTTATCTTATAATTCATTTTTTTAACATTCTACTTTTTTATGATTCAAAGATTTGTTAAGTCTACATGCAAAACAGTGCTAATTGCATTAGCAAAAGATCAATGTGAAATAACTCCACAATTCTGCAACGGTTAATTTGAAAAAAAAAAACAAAAAACAAAAAACATTTTATTCTAGTGGTTGAAAGGCCCAATGCTGTGTGTTTGCCAGTGTGTCAGGTGTACAGAAGGTGGTTAGCATGGAGTTTACAGAACTTCATGGACCCTAAGAAGCCAGTCGTTGAAGACAAAGGTCTTCCCACCACTTCCTGCTCAGTGTTCGCAGCACGACAGTGCAACTCAATTCAGAGAGTATTTTGGCAACTCGTAATGTGAGATTCAGGGTTTTGGAAAAATAAGACTTTAATATTAAAGGCTTGTCATTTTAGGGCTAAGTTTTAATAGAATGCTCACACTCAACCAAATCAAGAAATAATTGATTGGTCAAATGTTTTTAAGGAAAAACTACTCTGTAACAAAAACTTGGCATTGAGTGCAAAGGCTCCACCATTTCGTTTTGGGGGTTTTGTTTGTTTTGAGCAAAGCATACAAAGGGTCTAGGCGTGGGGCACAGAGAGGGGCTCTGGCATTTACAACAGAAGCATTTCCTCTCCCTCTTCTTGATGGGTAGTGAACAGAGAACAGCTCTGATGGCCTCGTCAAACACTGTCTTGAGGACTCGCTGTGTGAGGACCGAGCATTCCAGGTCTTTGACAGGGGGGTATTAAGTCTACATGCAAAACAGGGGGGTAGGTGATAGGCATCAGCTTCTTCTCCTTCAGCTTCTCGTTGGTGTCCTCATCATCCTACAAGTCTAGCTTGGGGCTCACGAGGATGATGCGAGTTTGGGGGCAGTGGTGTCGAATCTCTGGGTACCACTTTGCCCGGACATTTCAAATGATGCAGGGCTCACCGGGGAAAAGCTAATTAAGAACACTTCTGTCTGCGGGTAGGAGAGGGGACACAATCAGTCGTAATCTTCCTGGCCAGCTATATCCCACAGGCCCAGATTCACCGGTTTCCTATCAACCATGACATTGGCTGAGTAGTTGTCAAAGACGGTGGGGATGTATTCTGGAAACACATGGGTGGTGTAGCTGATCATGTTTCCCACCACCACACACTTGATTGCCTACATCTTCGCCCGTGGGCGGCGGCCTGGCGCAGAGGGGAGAAGCAGTGGTCGCAGGAGGCAGCCGAGGGCGGGTACATGGCTGCGGGCAGAGGGGCGCGGGGTGCGGAAGGCGCTGTCCACGCCAACCAGCGCTCAGCTGACTGCGAGCCGGAGCCCAGAGGCGGCCACCACCCGAAAAGCTGGAGGAAAACTGCAGAGAAACAATTTCATTTTTTTTACAATTCAATTTTTCTGTATTTTATTTTTACAGCTATTTTTCCTTTAAGACAAGAAATATTTAAAACATTTGAATGATGGTGAAGCACTACCAATCACTGATGACACAATGAGATGAGAGAAAGTATTTATAACATGTGGCCTTTATTGCTGTTCATGCAACTTTTATTTCTTTCCCATTCATCAGCATCTTTATTTGACTTTGCGATTGGAAAACCTCAGTCTCTGCTTTCCGTTCTTCATTAAAGGACCTGTTCTAAATTTGGCAAGCTGAATTAAAGCTATATATTTGATTTAGTAGACCAAGGTTAGGATTATTTGCTTTCTCAACACTAACAATTCCAGCAACCTTGGTAATCCTTGTAGAGCATATATTTATGCTCTACATAAATTATGCAAAAGTTATGAAAATACATACAAGTAGTCTGTCAAATATATGAAGGATACAGTCCAAGCATTCTAGAAATAAAACCTTTTCCCTTAACAATGTAAGCTTCAAAAGATCAGAAATGGAATGTTTTAAATATTATTTATAATACATGAGCATATGAACCAGCTCTTTCAAGTATGGAATCTAAAACAAACACTTGGACAGTTTAGCTATTCTAATCTTTTAATGTCCTTTGTGAGTTATCTATGGGTTGGAATAAACTTGATGAGGACAGGTTACTTTGCAATCTTATAACATCCCCTATATTCTGTTTGGGAGCCCCAAGGTGGTGGAAATGGACAAATGCTCTGCCTCTAACCAAAAGGTTGGCAGTTGAGTTCAGTTGGAGATACCTCAGAACAAAGAACAGTTGATCTTGCAAAATATCATGTGATCCCATTGAAAGTGTTCTGCTTGTGAGTCAGAATTGATTTCTGGCAACTGATTTGATTTTGTTGTTGTTGACATTTAAAAAAATATTTTCTGTCAATTTGCCCTTTAATAAAATTAAAAAAAAACGTTTGTGTCTATCATAGTTTTCCACTATAGCATCAATTTATCCCACCTAAAATATATTAAAATATTATGAAAATAGATAGAATGTCAAAATATTTTCCATAGTTGCCTAGTAAAAGAATGGTTTCTACCAGCATGCCTTGCTAGCTTGGTCATTTAGTTCAGTGCAATACACAATGGTTTATGCCAAACCCATATTATTATCTCTTGCTCTCAAAAGCAGGCCCAGAACAAAATGTCCATTAAGCTTGTTACAAATCTCCTCCCTCCAAAATCCTAGTTTAAACCTAACCAAAAATCCATTTTCAATTTCAGAAGTGAGTTTTACTTGACTTGCTTCCATTCAAACTTGTGGAAATCACAATTTGTTGGTTCTAGTTCACCAAGACTAAATGCTTAAACAGACAGACTGAGCTTATAAGTCACTGTTCAGTTGTTAAAATGCACAAGTTATTTTATGTGTGACAATCTTCACCTCTTGAAGCCTCACAACACAAAGGGAAATATTCCTGTCTTTTGACAGTCAAGAAGCGATCCTGTATGGAGAGATTGACCTACAAAGGCATATGCTGAGTTCTTCCCTTAACTATTAAGGAAAAACTACTGAGACCCAGAGCTAAAGATTCATGACTGGAGTCAGATTCAGGATTTGCAATTTGAAAAGTAAGTGTCAATAACGATTAGGGTTATACTGTGAGTAAATGGCATTGTGGCCACATATGATCTCTTCTGACTGTAGTTGAGAGGAGAGTCCAGCTCCACACCACCTCAAGACTCATTGCCATAAGGCAGAGAGATCAGACATCCTTTGCCTTCCATCCTTTTTTACCCTAGTAGAAAAAAGTCATCCTCCAATGATACTCTACATCCGTAATCTGTTGTAGTGACCATGCAGAACTCCCAGGTAATACAATTTTGAGGGTTTATTAGGGAAGGTATCAGATTACCAAAAGTCAGAATCAGAAAACACCTGCTTGCAGAGTCCCACCCAGGAAGTTAGTGGAAACTACAGTGTTTTATTAAATAATTTCACTTCATCACAGGCCTCTCTTTTGCTCTGCTAGGTATGGCCTCTTTCATACATGAAGAAATTAACATCCTCTCTCTTTCAGCTACATATTCCACAATTACAGTTTTATAACCAAAGGTACTCTTGTTCGCAATCATTTATACTTGAATCATATCACTGCATCAACATCTTCTCTCATCTTCTTTTCCCCAGACTCATGAGGATGAGATGAAATTATTCAGTGGGGATCCTCTCTTGTCCTAGTCATTTTGAGCCTAAACACATGTATGAAAGCTTGTAATCAATTGCTTTGTGCCTTCATTTTACCCCCTGTTTAAATGTCCAAGTTTTAATTGCCCATTCCTATCAGAACAGTACTCTGAGTAGGCAAGCATTTTCTTTGATCTGATGAATCATCTTTATTCCAGTTGGGATTGTAAGCATCTGCATCCACACAAAACCCGGTCTAGAACAGACCAGCCGTCAAGACTGCCGCAATGTACACCAGCTCACGGGGTCGGCGCTTTTCGCTTTTCACCTGATTGGATTCTGGCCATTTTAGGTCTAGCTTTCAAACCTAAATCAAATGGGTAACAGTAGCAAGCTGGGAATTCATATATCCTTCCCTGAATTTCACACTATCTGCTGACTTCACAGTTATTCATTAGACTAGCCCCCTGGGGGTAGAACATGCCCATAGGCTCAGAATTCTCACAAATTTTTGCAACATCAGGTAAACCAGGCCTTTCCTCTCATTCTTATTTCTAGCCTCTTTAGACTAGTAAATATCTACCACTGGAACATATTCTAATTCAATCTTTCTCTTCCTTGCTGCTTTCTCCACTTCCACTCACAAGCATACCAAACTGCTTACAGACTCTTTTAAATTTTCATTCTAGAAAGTTCCTCTGATGAACACAGAGTTTTCCCTGTCTACATGCATCCAAAGGCAAACTAATTGTTCAAAATTAGAAAAATAGCAATAATAATTTAACATTAGCAGCCACCTTTTCCCCAGCAGTTCTTTGTGGATCTTTTAAAATGCCAATTGTCTTGATCCCCAAGACTCTGGGTGGGGCACAGATTTTCTCTGTAAACTTCTTACTCTACATTGACTAAAAACAAATGCTTAATTCTTATAGGCAATCTCGACCTTCAATTTTAGCAAACCCAATCAAGTCTTAGCTAACTGTGAGTTTATAAACTCTCTTTAATCATAATTCCCAATATTCACTTACACTATATATGTATGTCTATTGTATAACAGTAAGACACATCTAAACACACAATCCTTTTTAAATATTCCAGTTCAATATTTTCTTCTCTACTTCAGACTATCACATTGATATCCATGTAGTCCTGGGCCTCTGGTAGGTATTTATCAGCCATTTTTGCTTAAATAGTCTAGATTTTGACCCCCAGTACCCTAGAAGTGACTCCTCTCCTCGGCTTCAGTTTACCAACCCATTAATTTCTTTCTTAATTACAGTTAAGGACAATCGAAGAAACCAAAGAATCGAAAGTCTGTTCAAAACTTTTCATGTTCCACTTGGTACTTTATATCACAAAGTTCCATATTTTCATGAATCTGAAACTATTTCAATGAATCTCACTTTTGAATCTCCCTCTGAGGGAGAAAGATGAGGCTTTCCTACCCTCATAAAGATGTATAGGCTTGAAAACACCCAGAGTCAGTTTTACTCTGCCCCAAGAGGTCATTATGAATTGGAATTGACTCTACAGTCGAAATTTTTATTGAGTTTTGACACTGCCATACACTGTCCGTGCAACTGAGTCTACTTCGGGTCAAAGTAAAACAAGCGTCTGCTTTAGTTTGTAACAATGATGCCACCACCACTAATCTGTTGCAATTGACATGGCTGTCGGTGGACCATCCCATTACTGGGGCAGGTCTATGAAGGGCTGGGAGTTACTTTAAAAGATTTCTGTCCCC
Source organism: Nesogale talazaci (assembly GCA_004026705.1). NCBI lineage: Eukaryota > Metazoa > Chordata > Mammalia > Afrosoricida > Tenrecidae > Nesogale > Nesogale talazaci. The sequence continues at coordinate 20,666 of PVJH01016506.1, forward strand.
CAGGGGCTCCTTTCTGGGTTGCTGGCCTAAAAAAAGAGTTTATGGTACTTCAAGATCTTTTTGTAAACATCTCTCCACGGAGGCAGGCTGCGGCTTTTTTAGAGTCTATACCAAGAGGCATAGGAGGGAAAATACACGAGCTTAAAAATGTTTCACTCTCTTCCTCAGTGGACCTTAACATTGCATACTTTTTGGCTGAGTTATTAGATGATTTCTTCATGTTTTCTGTCCAAGGCTTTTAGTTGTAACCACTGGAAAAAGGTATTTGTATGACTTTTCTCATCATCTCATCCAGAACTTAAATGTATCAGTTTAGTTAATATTTTTTAAATCATTTTATTGGGGCTCATACAATATAGTTTAGAATGTTCATGCTTGCTTGCTTAATCCAATTCAAATCCCATATACATGATTTATATACCAAACAGCAAGTCTTTGAATTATATATGATTATCTTTGTGGATGAGGAAACTGAGGACTACTGGGTATGCAAGTTGGTCAGTTACCCAATTTGACTGACTCACGTTGGCCTGACTCAGAGCCACACTTTATATTTTATAATATAGCCATAACCAGTTCTGCGATGAAAATGGAATAGGATGAGAGTTACAGACATTCTGATGACAAGTGAGCTTCAGGCACCAATATTCACTAAGATCACGTTTTAAAATAGTTCTCATCACCAATTAGATCAGGTTGAAAGAAATACTTGTGTACAAAATAGATGGAGACTTAGCATTGCTTTATATTGATTTTCAGGCACATATTTTGGTAAAGGAAGTGAAAACAGGTGCGTGGGCACTGACTGAATGATATGATCAGAAGGGAACACCGTGATCCAAGGCCGTTCTCAAGGAGATGTGCTGATGTTGCTTTCTGATCATTTGTTTGTGAATGACCACAGACCATAATATCATACAAAATTACATTTCCCCTCTCCATAGTTCTAGCACAGAGTCTCCTGCATCTGACTCTCTCAACAAACTGACGAAAACTGTCTGTGCTGACAGCCGTTAAAATTCCGTACCTGAATCCTCCTGGATTACTGTTTCTGAATCTATATATTTAGAGGAAAGATGCTTTGTAAATTTACAGGGCCTCACTCAACATGAATTAGAACCTTACAAAGAAACCTTACTATTTTAAAAGATTGATTTGGTCATTTGGATAATAAGAACTTTTGCTCTATTCTGTGGTTTGAAGAGTCAATGCATTTCATTCATCAGACCAACATAGTGGTACTCAATATATAGTGTCATGATACTAGTTAATTCATTTTTTAATTTATATTTTTGCCATAAAAAATGGAAGGATCTTTTTAAAACATCAATTTGGTGCAATGTGTTCTTGAATAAGAATATACACCAACTTCTCAGGACATTAATAATCGAATCCAACTCTTTACTAAGACTTATGAAGTTTCGCGTGATCTGGGCCTCATAGATTTTGGACCTCATTTCATACAACTCCGTGCCTCCCTTGTGAGGATGCAACCACAAGGGTCTTCTTGGAGTGAGGGCATTCTCCCTTGAAGGCTTTGCACTTGCTATTATCTTGTTTATATTTTCAGTTCTTTCTTCTCCAAGGGTTCCTGTGATGGGTAACTTTCCTTCCTCACATCCTTTCAAATCTCGGCACTGCAGAAAGGATTCTGCTAATCACATGATCCAAACTAGGGTTTTGTCCTAAACATTGATAGACATTCCCTCTTGGCTTACTCTATTTTTCATTACATTTTCTATCCGTAGCTTTATGATTCGTTTATTTTTTTCAGTGTCTGGTTTGGATGAACTGTGCTCCAAACCCTTTACCTATGGGTATAATCTTGTTTAGAAATAGGATCATCTTTGTTATATTATCTACATCAAGTTTGAGCATGGTGAGCTCTAAATGGAATCACTCCTACATTATGTAAAGAATGGACAGACACAGAGACATGCACACTCATGAAAAGACAGACATCCTGTGAACACTGCAAGCCAAGAAATGAAACGGAACCAAGGAACACCCTTGTCTATGGACAAAGAAGGTATTGACACAATGATTTGGATTTTTAACCTCTGGAATTGTAAGTAAATGCTTTTTTGTATTTTAAAGCCACCCACTCATGGAAGTTCTTATCCTAGTAAGCTAAGACAATATTTTTTCCGGAACATAAGCTTCATGTGGACAAAGACTAGTCTGTCTTCTTTTCACATTTTATTCCCAGATCTAACACTGTTAGGAATACAGTAGGCTGACAAAAGAATAAATAGGCAGAGTATATAATTTCTTAGTTAATTGATAAACAGCTTACCAAGCATCATAAACATTGGATGTGGAAAACATGGGTAACAGTATAGTCCTTCTAGGGATTTTTAGTTTGGGAGAAACACAGGTACAGTTAATACAAGCTAGTGTTAATTCTCCTCATATAACTTTTAAAAACTCCCCATCAACAGCAGGTTCTGATCCAAGAATTACCATTTGCACCATGAAAGTGTCTGTGTGTTCTTTTGGGTGCTATCAAGTAGGTTCCAATTCACAAGGACAACAAAAAGAAATACTGTCCAGTCCTGTGCCATTCTCATAATTTTCCTTACATGTAAGCCCTTTGATGCAGCTACTGAGTCAATTCTCATTGAGAGCTTTCCACTTATTCTCTGCCTGTCTATTTTTCTAAGCATGATGTCCATCTCCAGGGACTGGTCTCTCTTGTAAACACGTCCAGAGTATATATGACAGAGTCATATCATCATTGCCTCTAAGGAGCACTCTGGCCATACAGCTTCCAAGACAGATCAGTTTCTCTTTTCAGCAGTGCATGCTACAATTTACCATTTCCAGCACTACAATTCAAATGCATTGATTCTTCTTCAGTCTTCTTTATTCAGTGCCCAACTGTTACATTCCTATGTGGCAATTGAAAATCCCATGGCTTAGGTTGTGTGCTCCTTTGTCCTCACATCAGCATCCTTGCTTTTCAATACTTTAACACGGTCTTTTGTAGAAGATTTACCTAATACAACACACACTTTTTTTTTTAGTTTGTAAACATGCACATAATTATTGCTATTGCAAAATTTGTTTGTGAAGGCATTTACTGTAATGGTTCCTTATTCGTATTTAGATTTTTTTGGATACATAGGACTTTATTGTTGATACATAGTTATTGTTGATACATAGTTATAGTCTCAAAAAGGAGGCTGCCATAAACATTCAGGCCACATAGGGACATGCTTCACAACAGAATAAACAAGCAGAAGTCCCAGGACACAGGGTTGGCAGGAACAAGATGAGGTGGCCACTGGTTGCAACTGGAGGCAAGCAGTGCTGAGGTTGCTAAGATGACTTCCTTGAATTCTGGTATATATTCTCCATTATATACTTTAACTTCTTATATTATTTCCTTAGCATAGAGATTGCATTAATATGAAGAAAGGATTCTAAATTGGCACACACTTTGTTTCTTATTTTAAACCATTAAATTGTTCTATTAAGCACATGAGAGAGAAAGACTGGCACAGTCTATGTGCTGGTTCGGGCTGAGAACAACTAAATGCTCTAAAATTACCATTCTCTGAAATGTTAATCATAATTTATTATGATCTACATAACATCATACCTTTACATAGTCAATAAAACTTTAAAAATGCTTTGTGGAATTCTCTGTTTTCAGCAAGTTCCATCAAAAATCAGCAATATTGTCCTTCAATCCATGTCCTCAAGTGAATTATGGCATTGCGCTCCTTTTATGTCTCTTATTCTTTTTTTAAAATCACTTTATTGGGGGTTCATACAATTCCATACAACACGATACATACATACATAGTATGCACATTTGTATACTTGTTCCCATGATCATTCTCAGAGTATTTTCCTCCCACTTAAACCCCTGGTATCAACACCTCATATTTCCCAACTCTCCCTACTCACCCCTCCCCCCACAAACCCTCAATAATGTATAAATTGTTATAATTTTGCCATATCCTCACTGTCTGATTTCTTCCTTCACCCACTTTCCTATTGTCCATACCCCAAGGAGGAAGCCGTACGTTGATCCTTGTAATTGACTTCCCCTTTTTACTCCACCTTACCTCCACCCTCCCAGTATCGACACTCTCACCACTGTTTCTGAAGGGATCATCTGTTTCTTAATACAAGAACACTTTGTTCTATAAAATTGGCATTTCATAATGCTCACCTTCTCAATATGATCACTGATGACAAATGTGTACATAAGAAAAAATGGTGAAGAAAGCTGCTGGTGCCCAGCTATCAAAAGATAGGGCATCTGGGGTCTTAAAGACTTGAAGGTAAACAAGTGGCTATCTAGCACAAAAGCAACAAAGCCCACATGGAACAAGCACACCAGCCTCTGTGACCACAAGGTGTCAATGGGAGCAGTTGTCAGGCATCAAAGAACTAAAAATCATAACATTGCATGTCCACCTTCCTGATATGGTCACTGAAGACAAAGGTGTGCATAAGCAAATGTGGTGAAGAAAGCTGACGGTGCCTGGCTTTCAAAAGAGACAGAGTCGGGGTCTCAGATGTTTGAAGGTAAACAAGTGGCTTTCTAGCTGCGGTGGTCATGTGCTTATGTTAATTTAATGATTGAGATGTAGGGGTGGAGTCTGGTCTGTTAATCTGGAGATAGCCATTGAGTAGCCAATGAGCCCTCTGTGTGAGCATGGCGTTCTCCTGAGACTTCTGGGAAATCTCACAATATTTCCATGGTGGAGATAAGAATCTATCTCCCAAGTTGTTGGGAGTTAGTCTCAGACACAATGGATTACAGACTAGACAAGATGGCAGCGTCTGAGGAGCTGGACGAGCTGAAGGAGAAGCCACACAGCTTTTCTCTGATGGAACCAGACCTCTGAAGCTGGAGAGGCCACCTGGAGACCCCTGCCAGAGCTGAGTTGTTTCTCCCACCACTTGATGCTGTTGAGGGACCCTGAGCTCTGGAAGCAAGGAGCCCTGGGGAGACCCCTGCCAATGCCAGACTCTGCACCGACTGGCCTGTGACTTCATGAGTCGGAAGGAGACTTTATTGACTGGTATCGGGGATATGGGCTAATTTCAGACCTATGACTTTGAACTGGACTGGGCTGGGATGTTTTTTCAATGTCCCATTCCTCTTGTATATAAACCTTTTCCTTATATCCATATGCAAGTCTATGTATTTGTTTCTCTAGTTTACCCGAACTAACACACTAGCTCAGAAACAACAAAACTCACATGGAAGAAGCACACCAGCCTGTGTGACCACACTGTGTCAAAGGGATCAGGCATCAAAGAACTAAAAATTATATCATTATAAATGAGGGAGGAGTACAGATTGGGAATCCAAATCCCATCTGTAGGTGAAGCAACAAACTCTTACAGAAGGGTTGCAGGGAAGAGTTGAGCCAGTCTTGGTACAGTGTAGCAACGATGAAATACGCAACTTTTGTTTAGTACTTAAATCTCCCCCCACCCCCACCGCACTATCATGATCCCAATTTGACCTTCCAAATCTGGCAGACCAGAGGATGTACATAGGTAGAAATAGGAACCAGAAACATGGGGGATCCAGGACAGATGATTTCTTCAGGACCAGTGGTGAGAGTGTCAATGTCACACATCTTTTGATCTCTTCCCTGCTGCTTCCATGAGCACTGAGTGTGGATCCAAACAAGACAATATTCTTCACACCTTCAGTCTTTTCTTTGCTTATCGTGATGTCATCTACTGGTCCACTTGTGAGGATTTGGGTTTTCCTTATATTGAGTTGTGATCCATATTAAAGGCTGCAATCCTTAGTCTTCATCGGCAAATGTTTCAAGACCCCATCTCCTTCAGTAAGCAAGGCTGTGCCATCTGCATATCAAGGTGGTTAATAAGTCTTTCTCCAATTCTGAGGCCCCATCTTTCTTCATATAATCTACTTTCGCTGATGATTTTCTCAGCCCACAGACTGAATAAATGTGGTAAGAGAATATAACCGTGACACACATCTTTCTTGATTATAAGCCAGGCACTATTCCCTTATTCTCTTAGAACAACTGCCTCTTGATCCATGTACAAGTTCCATATGAGTACAATATAAAGTACTGGGAGTCCTATTCCTCTTGAGGCTATATATAGTTTGTTTTGATCCACACAATCAAATGCCTTAGCACAGTCAATAAAACACAATTAGATGTTTTACTGGTGTTCTTTGCTTTCTCTGCCAAGATTCAGCTGAATATGTGCGTGTGTTGCAAAGTTTTAATAAAATTACTACACCTTCTTTCTCTTGCTTCGGCATTACTGCTAGAAACTTGTCCTAAACCTCTAGGACACTCCGTCACAGTAGAATACAAGACTTAAGCTGCTATATTTTTAGTTTAAGTAAATATACAAGGGAACAAAGATTAGAGGAATAAAGAGCCCTATCTAGATTTTGAGAAACATGATAATCAGAGAGGCCAACTCTCTTTCATTTGTGTGTAGATAGTAACTTTAAGTCAACGTTCTCTTTTAAGCTCTCTCTTTATGATTGGGTACTGATGGGAACCCTAGGATATTTATGATGTATTGGACTAACATGTTTTAGTTATTTAGACATGGCCAGGCCTAAGTATAGGGGAAATATTGGATTTTTTTCTTAAATAGCCTCATAGTCTACATACAAAATACATACCTAAATGAAGCACATAATATATTTGTGTTGGTTTGAATATTAGGGAATGGAATGGTTTGATTGTCTTTCTCAAGCCTGTCTGATGTTAATGCATTGTTACAAATGGATAATTCTTTAAATTCCAGATTATCCCTCAGTCAGCAAAACATAGGAAACTTTTATTACTTATAAAACAGCAAATAGGGCTGAGCCCCGGTGGCATAGTGTTTGTGTGCGGAACTGTGGCCCACTGGGATGGAGGTTCAATTCCGGCTCCCAGGAGCAAAGGCTGGGCCTCCTACTCCCACCACCTGAGGGCAGTGATGCCTTAAAAAAAAACAGCAAATAGTGCAGAATGATATCAGATGTTATTAATAAAAAGAGAGCATGGTATAGAAAGAAAAGTATTTCAATTATGCAAAGGTATCAGTTTTCAAATTAACAGTAAAATCACTGTATTTTTTTTGGAGCTTAAGATGTACCTGTGACCAGAGACGCACCCAGTTTTTAGAACAGGAAAACAAGAAAAAAATATTCTGAACCAAATAGTACCAGTATACTAAAATATTTTTTTAAATAAAGCAAAATATGGTCATATTTAACAGCGTAAAGTCAACAGTGGTGTTAAGAACCATCATCATTTTCATTAACAAATGAGGGAAGGCATGCATTCTGCCCGTCATGTGACTTGACTGACATTGAGACTCCAGAAGGCGGGATTTCCCACTAACACAGCAATTCATAGCTTGCAAACAGCAGTGGACATTAAGCAGGTGGATGGAGTCATAAACAAATGTTCTGGGGTGCCACACTTTCAGACCATAAGATGCACCCTCATTTTTTCCCACTTACGGTAAGCCTGAATTTATGATCTAAGACCAGTACAGCTAGGGGATCAATATAAGCTGGTGTAAAATGAGCATATCTAATATTCAGTCAAATTGTTATAGCTGGCTACTCATGGAATAAATTAGATAAAAGCATTTTAATTCTGTGATGAGTGTAATAGAAAAGTATTGTTACCGGTATTACAGTAAATAAAACATAGTAAAGCAAAGAGAAATCCATGAGTAGGAAACACATTTCTTTTCCTTTGGCACTCCAGTTCAATTGTTTTATTCTTGAGTCAGCCACAAGTTTAGATATTTTAACCTTATATTATGAGCAATAAAGGAATCTAAAGGCTAATATCTTCTGACATTTTTTACACAAGGATTAGTTAAAAGAACTAGATAAGGCTTTTCCCAGTTGGTATCGTTTCTAATAAGTATCATCTTCTGGGTTAACACTAAGTAGGAGAGGTTAGTCAAATTCTGTTTCTTCAAGTGCTTCTTTATGAAAAATGTGGTTTAGAATGTTGCAGAAGAGATTATCTTAGTAATTATTTTAGTAATTCAGTTTGTACTAAGTTAGGGTCAATAGATGTAATAGTGTCAATTCATAAGATTTGGTTAATTCCTTTATAAGGAGTAAATTTATGACATCTAAGTAGAGTTTTTGCAACATTTGAAATACCAAAGGAGAATATTAGTGTAAGGCAGAATAAGGATTCAGGGTTTTTATTGTATTATTGGTTCTTTCTTTAAGGTTAAAGGCGGGAGGGCAGTGAAGGCAATGTCATCTTTTATACATGGGGAAGATTTGGCATGAATTTCTCAGTAACCTGTTTGGTAAAATAGATTTCTGATAAATATAAAGAGTGTTTGTTCCTCTCTTAATAAATATTATGTTTTTAAGGAATTTGCGATAAAAGGAACAACGGCATGTCCTCGTGAAAAAACCGCATGCAATGTGAAAATCTATAAACTATTTTGAGAAAAACTGATAACCACTCAGTGATGGGTTGGTAGGTATTAACTTTAGGTGCTCTAGAGTTGAATCCAACCCATGGTGACCATACACACAACAGAGCATGACATTGCCTGATCCTCACAATTAGAGTTATGTTTCAATCCATGGCTACAGGTACTGTGTCAACCTGTCTTGTGGTTTTTTCACTGACCCTCTATCAGTAGGATGTCCTTTCCCAGAAACTGGTCTCTCCAAAGGTAGGCACTAGGTACAATCTAATGATCATCCAACCATGGGTCTAGAAGGCAAAGGTTATTATCCAAACCTCTTAAGATGGTTTTAGCTTTCTACTGGGGACCTAGAAAACAACGACCACATCCCCAGCTGCCTCAGGTGTGCACGCCTCTCTAGTGTCATTGTTCCTCTCACAGACCTTTGGTTGTTTGGCTGAAAATGGAGCCAAGAGGTTGACTCTCTCATTGCAGATGAGTGTTCTTGTGAAGAGTGCTTATCATAGGGACATGTAGAAGTTTTAGAAGCATCATTTTAACATGTGTTACCCATATTTTATTATGAGGGCCCAAAACAGTGAGGTGTTTTTTGCTAATTTTCTCATTTTGAAGCACCCTCTTCAGCTGATGTACTTATATTCTAGTGATTGTAATTTCGAAAGGTAACAGTCAGTGTTTAAACTAGCTGTTATGAAAGCCATTTAAAAAATCTCCTTGTTTTCATAATATACAAAATTACAAACTTTCCAAAACTCATGTCTGTCAAATCTGTATAAGTATTTATAAATTTCCCTTTAGTAAGTATGAAGTCCTACTGAATATAGTTACCTCATCTTCTTAGTCCAAGAAAGAGATTGAGAGGGGATGTCTTTCAGGACTTTCATAGAAGTTGTAATAGTACAATTTGTCTGATAATGAGAAATAGGACTGGGTTTCAAATAAGGGTCATCAACAAATAATATCATATCATCACTTGTCAAATGATTTTTTAAGTCATTGTGGAGGGTCAGAAGTGTCTTGGTTACATCTAAATAATCAAGAGAAGGATAATTATTTTTATGAGCTGCAGAAAGGATAGCCACCGGGTTTAGATTAAACAGACATATAATTGAACAATTGAATCTGTAAGAAGAAAATTGTCATAAAAAGTGGTTTGACAAGCAATTAACTATTGAGATAGCATGTAGTACAGATGTGTCTTAAAATATTTTTTAAATTATATCTGCAGTGTTTTCTACTACTTTATCTGTAGCAGCTATAGTTTGAGGCAAGGAGAAAAGGGGAAAGATGTTAGCAATAAGGTCTAGCCATTGGCTATAGAAACCTACAGGTATATTTGTCTCTCATATTTCTGCATAAGAGGAATAAATATTGTGAAAATTTCTTGTGCAAATAAAGAAAAATCCAAGTGATAGATAAAAATTTCTAGTGGACATGTTAATCGAGGCTTCTATTAATTTAGTTATTGTCCTTTGATCTTCTAGGAAAAGATACAATGAATCAAGTTCAGAGATTGTTAAATACTATAAAACTTGAGTTTTGAGGGAGAAATTTGGGATCTAGGCTTGACAAGAACTAAAAGGTTCTAAGAATAATCACTTATTTTAATAGAAGATTTTAATATCTTTGTCTCTCTTGGGGTCAATAGATGTGTCTTCTGTAGAGATTAAATAAGCTAACTAGTTTATAAGGCTGAACTAGTTGTGCCTTTTTCAAAAATATCTCTTGTCTTGCAATAGCTAAATATTTTAAGTTACACTATCCTCATGACAAGCTTCTCATAACTTAAAGTATGTGAATAAATCACTGGCATACAGTAGGTTTATTTCAAAATTTCAAAGGTAGCAAATTTGCAAGTAAAATCTGAGAGAAATATAGAAGACCTTTGGTGATGCTGTAGAGCATGAACACTTTAGTTGGTTGTCCTAAGTAAAGACAAATAAATATTAGCAACTAGGGCCTTAATGGGTGTTTTTAAAATGTACTAGTAAAGAGATAACAAGGGGAATAATGGTGTCAGAGGTGGGGACAAAAGGGAAGGGGGTAAAAGGAAGGTGGTGTCCAGGTAGAAACAGCATGTTTAGAAACCAGTTATGGAATTTGGGTTGACGAGATTGAATGATACAATGAAAAGTCACTTAGATTAGTTCCCAAGTGATAATAAATAGAAAAAAAATGAACAAACGTAGATCTAGGAATAGGTTTAGGGCTCACACTAAATCCTAGCTAAAATGTAAGAACAATTGGTTCTTACATCGTGGCCCTGCTTGATACTTACCCTCAAGGAAGGGGACACAGAGGAGACGGGTTCTACAGCAAAATGTGACAAAATTAGATGGTGTCTGGCTAATGTAAAAAATAGTTTCTGGGGTCTTAAATACTTTTTCCCAAACAAGCAGACATCCAAGTGGGATAACAGTTAAGTCCACATGGAAGTAGCACACCATCATGGGTCACCGGAAGATTGTGAGAGAACCTCAAGTCTGAACACTGGTTAGCAGAAGGCTATGGATGACACGCGGGAGTCCAAGATAAGTTGGTGGAACTATACCAAAATAAATCTCCAGTGAACTTCCTCTGTCCAAAATTGAGGAATAGAAGGAAAGAGGTCACTAACTACACAGTGCATCAGTGAGATGGGTGTAGAAGGTCAAAGGCAGAAGCCTCATTTGAACAGTGAAAACTTGACAGTAGATCCCCTTTAGGAAGCATACTGGACCTCATCTGGTTTCCAAATCTTACATAATTTGGGGTTGTATTGTTTGGTTTGGTTTTTGGTTATATGTAATATTAAGGGGCCTTTCAGAAGTGTTAGGTCATTGCGGTCACTCTCTTGAAGGTGCGGTATATGTTTTGTCTTGTTTTTTTTTTTAATTTTTTGGTATATGAGAACTAAGATCAATAAAGCTAAAGAGTCAGCAAGTGGAATAAGAGTTTGGGCAGGGGTGGGACACAGAGGGTAGGACAGAATACAGGGGTGAAGGCGTCAAGGGGTCCTAATAGAAAAAGGTTTGGAAACACATTGTGGTAGTGAATATACAACTCTGCTGGACATGATTGAACTATGGAATCATTTGACATATATATTAATCCCAATCAATAATTTTTAAAAGCAAATACAAGAGGGAAACAAGTACTACAAACATCCATCACAGTGAAGTAGGCTGCACCTGGGAGAGGCTTGGAAAATAGACAGTTCCTGATCCAACCAAGAATTTATGAATAACCAAGTGGTTCATGGAACTTAATTAAGTTTTGAATAAATCTCTAACTTCAAATATGAGGTTTCTTAAGTGGAAAGATGGGAGTGTTTTAAGGACTAGTGTTGAAGTTGATTAATCACTTGGAAAGAAAATACTAATTTTTAAGAGTCAGCTTTTCTTTGATTTCTTATGTAAGTCTTGGAAAAGGATGTAGATGTGTCCACTTGAACTTTAATTCATCCAGGGGACAGTATCCAGCCATCCTCTAGAGGAGTGTGGCCCATGGAGCTTCTGAAGATGAGAAATAGCTGTGGAGGTGAGAGAGCATGAACCAGAAAATCTTTGAAAAGGTGTAATAAAGATGAAAGAGTCTTTTTCTTTCTTTCTTTTTTATTGTCCATTCCTAAGTTCTATTCCTTAAGCAATATTAACAATGTTGCCCCTTTTTATTAAATTGTAAGTTGCAATTTTATTTAGATAAAATGTCTCTGCTTACTACATTAGCAGAGATATCAGTATTAACAAGAAAAGGGTGTAGGATTTTAGCCCTTTTCCAATGGGCTAAAATAAGTTAGCACAGCCTGAGAATGAATTAATGTCTGCTTTTTCTTAGTAATTTCTGGTAATTTTGGTGTTTTAACTCTCCAGAGCAGAGACTGGCAGCATTTCTGTGGTATCAATTCAAAATGCATAAGGTTCTTTGTTCATATATACATAGATTTTTCCTCCTGGAAGATTTAGTATTGCTGAGGGAAAGAGTTCTTGTTTTCCCTGGGACTCTTTTACACTAAATTAGGGGATGAACAAGGGTTTGGGTTAAAAGCCCCCCCCCCCCGCCCCACTTTTTAACTTGAAGCATTTATTTTTCTGAAGGACAGACTTTTTACAAAGTGATAGAAACCTGTTTTAGATATATTGGAGAGTTTTAAAAAATCTCTTTTGTGGTTAGGCCTTTGCAGTTGCTCTGGGTAGAAGATTAATAACTTGTTGATCTTAGCAGCTCGTATTGTTTTAAAGGTTTGGGTAAAGTCATGAACTAAATTAACTAGTTCTGTAATGGAAACAGCCTCCCAATCTAATAATGTCTTTAAACCAAGTCTGACATTTCAGGTTTAAGACCAGTGATGAACATTGCATTAAAGTTCTCCACTGGATCTTCATCTGATTTCATCTAGAACATTGTGAAATTTGGGGGAATAACTAGATATGATAATTATAAATATAATTTTATCTTTGTCTTATGTTCAAGAATTGTTTTGCTCTATCGATTATCGGGTGAAAGGCCTGGAGGATTACTCTATATCATTTTGTGGCTTTATCTTGACTTTTTTTTTTAACAGAGCCTAACTATAATTTGGTTTCCCCAAGGCCAACTCATGTATGTAATAATTGATATAAATTAAGATAATGATTCGATTCCCCATAGAGCATTCTGTATTACTCTTAGAGTTGACCTTTCTTGCAGTCTCAAAGACAGCACAAAGTTTTTTAAAAATTAATTAGTACATACAATTCTTTAGAAACTTTATAAAGATTTTTATGTAAAATTGGAAAATCTCTAGCTATTTATTAGTCCTGAATGCATTCTGGAACAAAATAAATAGCAATGTTCTTTGAATTTTTTTCCCAGTACTCACTGTACATCTGCAGAACTAACCTTAAAGGGCATTTTGAGAGTTGGCGTTGAATATTTTGGCTCTGTATTAGATCATGATCCTCAAGGTCAGCAGTTTGTTACCTCAGCCTCTCCTCAGGAGAAAGCTCCATCTTTCTACTCCTGAAAAGAGCCTCAGAAACCCACAGGGGACGTTCTACCCTTTCTTGTAGGGTCCTACTCATCACCATCAACTCCATGGCAGTGAGTGAGAGAGTGGAATATGTACCAGCTTCTTCAAGCAGAAAGGCAGTTCAGATCAAGTTTGTGCCAAAAGAGAGTGGAAGGTGCAGAGAAGTGGCCAGCAGAGCAAATGATAGTGGGGACTGTATATATAGAAGATTTTGACTATGACATCTTCGTTATTTTAGAAATTATACTATATAATTTTTCATTCACGAAAGAATGGTGACACTAAGAGGTAATGATTGACTGTTAGCCACCAGGCTAGAACTGTAAGCCACTGGATGCTCCACAAGACAAGGATAAGCCTGTATGCCTTCCTAGAGATGGACAGCCTTGGGAACCCCATGTATGGCCACTGACAGCTAGAATCAACTCACCAGCAACAAGTATATGTTCTCTTTGGTGTGATCTTTATTTTGTCTATTCTATTTAGAAACCATATCTTGCAGAGAGGTGATTTTGCTAAGCTGATGTCTTCAGAGTTTGCTTAAAAATCAATTAGAATAAATATCCCACTGTAACTGCTTAATGCAAGATCCTATACTTTTATTCTTATTTAATGTTTGGACAAAGTAATTGAGAAAGATCGAAGATTCCCCAAAGTGACATATCACCACCTCCCTGGGATGTGAACTACAGAAAAGTGGGTGAAGGAAGATATCAGATTGTGTAAGATATGACAAAATAAAAATAACTATCAAGATATAACAAAATAAAAATAAATTATCAAGGGTTCATGAAGGAGGGAAAAGCAGAGAGGGAGGGGGGAAATGAGGATCTGATACCAAGGGCTCAAGTAGAAAGCAAGTGTTTTGAGGATGACGAGGACAACAAATGTACAAATGTGCTTGATACAATGGATGTAGGTATGAATTGAGATAAGAGTTGCATGAGCCCCCAATAAAATTGTATAAAAAGAACGACGGGAAGATGGCAGCCAGATAGGGAGCTCACTCCCGGAGCTACTGGAGATCTGTGAGTGGTGGTGACTCCGGGAAGGGTGGGGCTCTCGAATTGGGTTCTATGACTCCAGAAAAGCTCAGAGTCCTCCTCTGATCAGGAGCAGGCGCAACCTGCAGGGCCGAGCTCCCCAGCCGCCACAGATGCTGGCACAGACGCTGCCATTTCTTTGTGATGGTAGAATCCAGGGAGCCTGTTCCTCGACTGTGAACCTAGGGGCCCGCAGTGCATCAGCAATTGTACTTAATCGCTAACCAGTCCTCCCCACCCCAGGGTGCCTAGGGTCCCCAGGGGACACTCCACGCAGACCCACACCTCTTGCTCCCCACACTCCGAGACTCAAGTGTCCCCAGCTGAATGGCGGGCCAGCCCCTTCCTCACCCAGGAGACTTGCCCCAGGAACGCCGTAAGGGAGCCACCACTGCCCAGATAAGATCAACTCATCCCCTAAACCTGCGCACCCCACTACCTGGGCCACACTTTCTAACAGGAGCAAAAGGAACCCGCACTCCCCACGATCGCCAGTCGCAGGCACTCCCCCACAGATGCTGCGGGTTCAAGGCACCCGCCCGGTGACCCACCAGAGAGGTCCGCGTTACATTGTCACCTGGGCAAACAGCCAGCTAGTCTTCCTCACCCCAGAGTGCTAGAGGAATTTTTCCCACCTATCTGTGGCAAGTACCCCTAGCCAGGAATAGATCAGCCAACCCCCAACCCACCCCGGAAACCCACTTCCCTGCACTAGGTCAACACATTCCATCAGATCTGCAATGGCCCAGCTGCAAACAGTTCATGAGGAAAGCTTTAAGAGCAGCCTCCCAAAGAGAGGTCCCAGGACCACAAAACATCAAGGAAAATGCCATCTAATTTGAAAAATCAAACAAATAACAGCTAGCTGCTTCCACAGTATCAAGAAAAGAGAAACCAGATTGATGCAAGAAGACCTAACAGCAGTCATAGAAAATGTGGAGATTGATCAACCACAGAAAGAAATCTTCAAGTTGTTACTAACATATATGCAGCTCTTAAGGGACACATTAAAGAAGAAAGAAGAATTGATACAGGAGATAAAGGCCATGCACCAAAGGGAAATCCAAGAACTAAGGAGTGAGCTATCAAAAACTAATAGTAAGCTCTCAGCTTTCACCCAGAGAATGGAGGAGGCAGAGAACAGGAAAAGTGACCTTGAGTACTCACAAGTAGAAATTAATAAATGGGAGAAAAAATCTACAAATCTATGAGAGAAGCAGAAGAAAACATTAGAAGCCTGGTTGATACTATGAAAAGAAACAACATTAGAATTATTAGTCTGCCACAGGATGAGGCATCAAGATAACCAACATCCAAGATAATGAGGGAATGCTTAGAGGAAAACTTCCCTAGCTTAATGAATGAAAACCAGATAACCATACAGGAGGCCGAAAGAACACCAGCTAGACTAAACCCCAAGAAGAAAGCATCAAGACGTATAGTTGTTAAACTATCCAATTATGAGGAAAAAGAGAAAATTATGAGAGCAGCTAGGGAAAAACAGACCTATCAGTATGCTTGGACCTATCAATGGAAACTATGAAGAAGAGGAGAGAGTGGAGCAGCATATTCCAAAATTGCAGGAACACCATGCAAACCCAAGAATACTCTATCCAACCAAATTATCTATCAAAATTGATGGAGAAAAGAGTCTTTCCAGACAAGGAAAATCTCAGAGAATATGCCAAAAGGAACCCAGCCCTACAAAAGATCCTCACCGAACCACTGACAGAAGAAGAACCACCTAACACACACAGAACGAATCTACCCAGAGACTATCAAAGGGATAACAGCCCCCAAGATAAATGTGACTCAGAGATAGAAGAAAGGCAAGAATGAACCACAAACAGACATTGACACAACCCATAGAAAAGCATCCAATCCAAGAGCAATAAAATGACAACACAGAGTGCACAGATAGATGTAATAACCCTAAATATCAATGGATTGAATGCAGACCATAAGAGGCTTAGAAAACACCTCATTCAATCTGCTGCCTAAAGGAGACACATATTAAGATCACAGGGGAAAAACATTGAGAATCAAAGGCTGACGAAAAATATACCAAGCAAACAGCAATTCCATAAAAGCAGGAGTAGCAATCCTAATCTCAGATAAAGTTGACCTCAAAGTGCAAACCATAATAAGAAGGGCACTATATAATGCTTAAGGGAAGGATAGACAGTGATCCAATAAGCATTCTAAATATATATTCCCCGAATGAGAGACCCGCAGAATAAGTAAACAAGACACTTCATATGATGAAAAAAGAAATTATAGCCTCAACAATTATAGTGGGTGACTTCAACACACCACTCTCTGAGAAAGACAGATCACAGGGAAATAAACTCAACAAGAAGGTGAGAGATCTAAACACTACAATTAGACAGTTTAATTTGATAGATATCAATGGGGTCTTTCATCCAAATGAAAAGCATTTCACATTCTTTTCATCCCCACATGGAAGTTATTTAAAGATAGACCACATGTTGGGACATTAAGGAGAATCTACATAAATTTAAGCATATTGATATCACACAGAATTCACTCTCAGACCACTCTGCCATAAGGTTGGAAATCAACAAAAGGAAGGTGAGGAGAACTAGAGAAAACATTTGGAGAATGAACAATTCTCTATTGCAAAAGGAATGCGTACTGGCCCAGGTCAGAGAGGAAATTAAAAAAATTATAGAAACCAATGAGAATGAAAGCACGACATACCAAAATTTATGGGACACAGCAAAGGCAGTCTTAAGAGGAAGTTTCATAGCAATACAGGCACACCTGAAAAAGGAAGAGCGTCTCATAACTGATACAGCGTCTCATAACTGATGCAGAATTTATGACAACTAGAGCAGAGTCATCAGGATAATCCCACTAATAGCAAAAGAAAAAAAATAATAAAAATCAGGGCTGAGATTCAGGAGAGGGACAATAAGAAAACAATGGAAAAAATCAATGCTGCTAAAAGTTGGTTCTTTGAAAGAATTAACAAAATTGATAAACCATTGGTAGACTTAACCAAAGAAAGGAAAGAGAAAATTTCAATAGCAAGAATAAGCAATGAAAGAGGGGATATCACAACTGACACTAATGAAATCAAAAGAATAGTCACTCAGTACAACAAAGATCTATACTCCAATGAACTCAACAACTTGGAAGACATGGACAAATTCTTGGAAAAGCAATCTCTTCCTGGATTGTCCCCCATGGACGTCAAGAATCTCAACAGATCCATAATAATAGAAGAAATAGGCAAGGTTATTAAGGGACTACCAACAAAAAAATCACCTGGACCAGATGACTTTACAGGAGAATTCTACCAAACATACAGGGAAGAACTGACAGCAAGCATACACAAGCTCTTCCAAAGCATAGAAAAAGATGGCAAACTCCCAAACTCCTTCTTTGAAGCTATTATAACACTGATACCAAAACCAGGCAAGGACCCCACAAGAATTGAGAACTATAGACCAATATCTGTAATGAATATTGATGCAAAAGTTCTTAACAAAATACTGTCCAATAGAATACAAAAGTATATAAAACAAATAGTTCACCATGACCAGGTGGTCCATACCCAGAATGCAGGGTGGTTCAACATATGAAAGACCATTAGTATCATTCACCATATTGACAGGAAAAAATATAAGAATAGCATGATTCTATCCACAGATGCCAAAAAAGCATTCAATAATATTCAATACCAATTCATGTTTTAAGACACTCAAGAAGATAGGAATAGAAGGAAAATTCATCAAGACAATACGAGCTATATCTGACAAACCAACAGCCAAGAGTCAATGGAGGAAAGACAAACACAATCCCACTGAAAAAGGGAACCAGACAAGGATGCCCATTGTCCCCTCTCTTATTCAATATCATACTGGAGGTTTTAGTTAACAGCATAAGGCAAAGAAAAGGCATGGAAGGTATACACCTGGGGAAGGAAGAGGTGAAATTATCATTATTTGCAGATGATATGATTCTATATATGGAAAACCCCAAAAGCTCCACAAAGGAATTACTGAAAACAATATAGGAATATGACAGAGTGGCAGGATACAAGATCAACAATCAGAAGTCAATTGGTCTGCTGTACACATCAGATAAGACCACAGAAGAGGAGATTAAAAAAAGAGGTATCCTTCACAATAGCCAAGCACACATTGGAATATCTAGGGATATATCTGACAAAAAGAACAAAAGATCTATATGAGGAAAATGATAGAGCACTATTACAAGAAACCAAGAATGACTTCAAGAAAAGGAAAAATATCCCATGCTCTTGGATTAGAAAACTCAATATAGTAAAGATGACAATTCTACCCAAGGCCCTATATAAGTTTAATGCATAAGTACCATCCTCCTTCTTCAAAGAAATGGAAAAAAATGATTATCAGCTTCATATGGAGAGGGAAGAATCCCAGAATTAGTAGAGAACTCCTCAAGAAGAAGGACATCATGGGAGGGTTTGTCTTACCTAACTTTCACACATACTGTATAGCCACAGTGGTCAAAACAGCATGGTATTGGCATAATGACAGATACTCAGACCAATGGAAAAGAATTGAAAATCCAGAAATAAAAACACAAGCATACAGACAACTGATCTTTGATAAGGGCCCAAAAAGTATCAAATGGGAAACAGATGCCCTTTTCAACAAGTGGTGCTGGAAAAAATGGATATCTACCTGTAGAAAAATGAAGCAGCACCCTTACCTCACTCCATGCACTAGAATAAATTCAAGGCACATCACAGACTTCGAAGTAAAACTCCAAACTATTAGGGCTATCAATGAGGGAATTGGGACCAACCTGAGAACACTGGCACAGGAATTACATAAGGTATCAGAAATAGGGAAGGACATAAACACAGAGGAGGCTCAAATAGACAAATGGGATATACTGAAGATAAAACACCTGTGCACATCGAAAGAATTCACCAAGAGAGTAATAAGAGAGCAGACAGACTGGGAAAACATCTTTAGCAATGACAAATCAGATAAAGGCCTTATTACTATAATCTATAATACCCTGATAGCTTCCAAAAAGAGCAAAACTAACTGTCCACTGAGGAGGTGGGCAAAGGAGTTAAACAGAAGGTTCACAGAGGGAGAAATGAGAGTGGCCAATATATATATATATATATATATATATATATATATATATATATATATATATATATTCCCGATATTTAGCCATAAGAGAAATGCAAATCAAAACAATGAGATACCACCTAACATCCTCAAGGATAGCCCAATTCAAAAAGTCAGAAAGTAACAAATGCTGGAGAGCCTGTGGGGAGACAGGGTCGCTTATACACTGCTGGTGGACCTGCAGGTATGCATAGCCACTATGGAGATCAATTTGGACATATCTAAAACAGATGGAAATTGAGCTACCATATGACCCTGCAATTCCCCTGATGGGCATATACCCAGAGAAGACAAGCAACAATCCATGACCAGAGCTCTGTGCCCCAATGTTCATTGCAGCACAGTTCACAATCGCAAGGAGTTGGAAGAAGTCCATATTCCCATCAACTGATGAATTGATTAAAAAACTGTGGTACATACATACAATTGAGTACAATGCATCACTGAAAAGCAGTGATGAATGCATGAAGCACGTCACTGCTTGGGAAGAACTGGAGGAAATTATGCTAAGTGAAGTTAGCCAAGCGCAAAAGGACATGTACAATATGAATCCACTGAGGTAAGCATAATAATAATTTTAAAATTGGAAAGGGGCATCGGGAAAAAGCTACTACATAGAGAAAATCCTGGGAGAAGGCCCAGGTAATATGGCAGGGGCCAGACCAAATCTAGGGCTACATATGGTATCCAACTAGGAGTCAGGGCTGAAGGGGGGCAGCTGGTGTTGTATAGAAAGGGAAGGGGGGACTAAACCATCAAAGGGAAGCATATTGTTTTTATTTCCACAGGGAAAGAGGGACCAAACTTAAACCCAGAGACCCAGCATGTGAATGCAGCATGACAACATGGAGTGGAGAACCAGTGGAGGGACCTGAGAACACAACCCCAACCCCAACTATAGGGGCAGCTACCTCTCTACCAGAGGAAGTTGCCTTGGAGACCAGCACTGAAGTTGAAGCTTGGGGAGTGCAATATGCCTGACCAGAGCACATGAGAACAAATGAAAGGGGAGGAAGAGAGAATGACGTGCATCCTGGCCCACCGAGCCTTCAAGACAATATTCCCACTCAGAACAGCTAATGCACAAAGAGGACTATATGGCTGGCCCGACTATGAAATATGCCTGCCCTCGCTGACCCAAGGCCTATTGGGGCCAGGTTAAAGAAATGGGGTCAAGATTATACCCTGCTGGTCATAACCACACCAATGCAAAGCATTAAGAGTGTGCAACAGAGCGTGGAGTCCCAAATTGAGTGCCAAGGATATACTTTGGGGCCCAGGGTATTGGCACCCCATCCAACTCAAACAGGGGTCACTCCGAGAGGTCAACTACAGACCTTGAACTTTATACAGGTTTTTATATTTTATTATTTTTACTATTCTTTTACATATATGTATAGCACATTGAGGAGTTTTCTTGCTGTTGTTAGCATTGTTTTATTTGCTTCAGTTGCTTCATTTTAGAAGGCCTTTTTTGTACATATTGTTACCTCTGCAGGTCTATCTAGACAATATAGGCTGAACAAAGAGTCTGGAGGTGAAAATGACAAGACTGATGGTTCCAGGGTAGGGGACATGGGAGAGGGGGGAGGGGGGAAATGTGGTGATGTCAACCAGCCCAGGAAAAAGTGAATAACAATTGATGCAAAATCAGTGACAAGGTAAGTGAGACTAATGTAACAGAGAGAAAATACTGAAACCCAAATGGGACAAAAGGGAATCAAATGGAAACAGAGGAAGGAACTGGGGGATAATGGGCATTTATAGAGGTTCAAATACCGGTATATACAGAGGTACATATATTTATAAGTGATGATGGGGAAATAGATTAATGTGCATACTTATAGGGTTAGTAGTAGGACAACAGATGGGCATTGGACCTCACTCAAGTACTTCCTCAGTGCAAGAACACTTTGTTCTATTAAATTGGCATTCCAAGATGCTCACCTTTCTGACACAATCACTGAAGACAAATGTGTGCATAAGCAAAGGTGGTGAAGAAAGCTGATGGTGCCCGGCTATCAAAAGATGGCTATCACAACTGGCTCTGTGAAAAAAATAAAAGCAGCAACAGTAACAGTCCTAGTAGCTGTCAAGTAGATTCTGATTTCTGATGACCTCATGTGTGTCAGAGTAAAACTAGTGTGTGTGTGTGTGTGTGTGTGTGTGTGAGAGAGAGAGAGAGAGAGAGAGAGAGAGAGAGAGAGAGAGAGAGACTGATTTGTAGACAATCACTAGCTATTTCTTCAGAGGCACCTTTGCGGGGCTCAATGCTTCAATCTTTGTTAGAGTTCAGTATGCTAACATTTGCAGGATCCCTAAACCAGGAAAACCAAACTCACTGGCATCTCACAGCAACCCTGGAACGTAGGGGAGGACTGCCCCCATGAGTCTCCAAGACTAGACATCTCTAAGGGAGTCAAACATCTTTTACAGAGCGGCTAGGGCTTTCCAATGGCAGGCCTAGCTTTCCAACAGCCTGAGTCCTAACCACTACACTGACACTCAGACCCCCCACCCTTCCAACAAATGGTTACACCTTAGGGAGAGTGGCAGCAAAGTGGGTCGACAGGTTATGGCACAGGTAAATACTAGAAGAGAGAGAGAAGAAAAACTTAGAGGAGAGGGAGGAGGATCACGGAGAAAAAGATGCCCTGAATATAGAAACAACCCCAAGTCCAAATGTCTTCCTTGGTAAAGTTTACGAACATGTAAAGAAGGAATTCTTAATACCAATTCTACATAAGCTCTTCCAGAAAAGAGAAAAGCGTTTTTCTCTGCGCTTTCTATTGTGTTCAGTTGGTGTGTCTGTGCATGCAAGCACATGTTCCATAATATTTGTTTAAGAAGCTTTGAAAGATGGCAGTTCAAACCCACATAGGAGCACCTAGGGAGCAGTTCCCCTTTGCAGATAGGGGCATCCTAAGGAGGAACTGACTTCAGAACAACGGACAGCAGCCACATAGAACAACGGACAGCAGCCACATCCCAGCACCCGAACAGTTTGTCCGGTCCCCACCACCACACCCACAGACAGCAGTGCTTTTCTGTTGCAAGGATTCCCTCCATGTGTTTGCTTGCTGCTTCTTTCAAAGGGACTTTCCTAGGGGTGTGTGTGTGTGTGTGTGTGTGTGTGTGTGTGTGTGTTGGGGTGTTAACCTGTTTAAGTCTACTTTGGGGTTCTTCTGAATGACTTTATAGAGTCCCTCCTGGAAATGCCCTGTTAACTTTATAAGACACTCACTCACTGCCCTGAAGTGTATTTCAACGCACGGGGGACCCAGTAGCACACGGCAGAATGGCCACCAGGGGAGTAGAAAGTCTCATTGTTCTTCTGTTGAGCGACTGGGGTTGTCAAACTGATGGCCGTGCAGTTAGCAGCCCCAAAGCATAACATAAACACCACACTACCAGGGCTGCTTGTATGTCTAAGTTGTTAAAAATAAAATTGCTTTCGCTCTTGTAGATGGGGTGTTTTTTTCTATTTCACCTCCTAAGCTTTTAGTTTATATGAAGGATCTTGATCACTACATATTGGTTTTACAATCGACTATCAAAACAAAACCATAAATATATATGCATATATATATATATGAAATTACCACCCAACATCCCTAATTTAGATGAAAAAGATATAGAGAAAAAGATATGTATGTGAACTTTACCCTTTCAATAGGTAAAAAGAATAAGTGATTCTTTTAAAGAAAATGCACCAGAGTTGGAGACAAAGAAACCAGGAAAATCTAGTTTAGATGTATGACCAACATTTCAAAACAAAAGATAATATATTCCTTTTCTTTCCAAACATGTCTTATACACACAAAGATTATCACTTTAAATTTTGCAGAGCAGGTATCCTCATGAATTGTCCCAGAAAAAATTACTATCCAAAATATTTGACCCACTAATGACCTTTAGTAACTCAAATAAATCATACATTATGGTCACCAGAGAATGGTCTATTAATAATGCAAAATTTAAGCTAATCTTTATATAATTAGTCTCTACAAGGACGGTGTTATCCTAATTAATATCTAACCCTGCTTTTTACTTCAAATAATCGTGTCAAAGAGAAACCGGCCACTTTTTCTATTTCAGCCCTACCCACACCAATTTCCCAGCTTACAGCAGTCAAATGCATTTTCTACATTACAAACAAACCATAACCCTCTAGATGTGGAGGAAGAACAATAAGGCATCTGCAGCAAAATGGGATTTGCATTCGTCTCCTCTTCTTGCCTAAGGGATTATTTCCTTTGTGCAAACTAAAGTAGGTGGCAAGTACCAGGCAGGCTTTGTTAGACCATTACTCATGTAATGAGATTCAAGGTCTGCTATTCAACTCAATTTTCAATGGGCACTTTTCCCAGGGCTAAATTGCTGCCTACAGACATTTTGATAATCAAATATAATTTTAAAATAAAAGACTACAAAATACCCCCCTCCTTTTTTTCCTCCAGCCCAACCCTTTTGAGCTTGTCCGTGTGTTTACCCAGCTTAGTGCTGTGCACAGCCTTGTCACTACTTGCTGTGCCTGACAACCATCTTGCTCTCTTCCAAATCTCCTCTTCTCCCAGTGAAAGACCTCATGGCAGCTCCAAAGATGTTCCAGATATTCCTAGGCTGCAGCCAGTTGACCTTGAAGGTGTGAATGACTTCAGTGGTCCCTAATATCCATAGGTCTCATGGGCTCACCATTTTAATAATCATTCCAAAGTCTGTTCTTGCTTCAGTATAGTTTTCTTCAAACATGTCTGTCATGGTTTTGCATTTTCCTGATGTACTTTATTTCACACCTGATCGTCCCTCATTGATAACTCTTGTCCTCTTACCAGACTCTAGTTTGGATTCATGAGCATTTAAGGTATGTTTTAATGTAGACTTCTAGGTGACTTTGTAACTCCGAGCCCCAGTTCTATCTATAAACTGATATGGCATTAGAGTAGCACATATGAGATAAAGCTAGACTGGGTGAAAGAATACACAGCTCATCTCAATTTTGAGCACAAGTCTCAGTTCTCGCTGATTCACTTCCAGACTCTGAGAAGTAGCTAAGTCCGATGTCCTGAATGTTTGAATCTGGAGTGACCATTGTTATTTGTTTTTGCTTTTTCTCTGAGAAGTCCTTTGATCAGACACTAGTTAGATGGCCCAAACTTGATTGTAGCTGATACTACACACCCTTCCTGAGACTTCATAAACTCCCCCATGTAAGTCCTAGCTGTGGGGCAGTCCATCCACCCAACCTACATTTGTTAAGGGCAAAAGACTCAGTTGATTAACACTGCATGAATCATAAATGCATGTGCCTATAAATGTGTAAAAAAAAGAGTCCCATAAAGCAAAAAGGAGTGTAACTGAAGGGAGAAATTCCATTTATAGTTGGAAGTTTTAACACTCCTCTCTCAGTACTTGAAAGAACAATTAGGAAGAAAACATCAAGAGCAATAGAAGACTTGAATAACATTGTCAATAAAATTAAGCTGACGGACATTTTAGAATATTTTACTCAGCAACATATTTTTTTCAAATGCACATAAAACCTTAACAATATAGATAGCTTACTGGATCATAAACACATGCATACACACAAATGATCCATGAACCAATTCTAACAACTGAAATAATTTCAAATAAATCATTAGTCTAGGGGAAAAAGGAAAATATATTTTGGAAGGCATGATAAAATACTTTCAAAATTAGAGTGTTATTAAAGCAGTGTTAAAAGGAAGAACTAGGTCTTGAACTGCATATGAAAAACAAATTTCAAAATATATTATGTAAATTTTCATATGGTTAAACTTGGACAATAAAATCAACCTGAACCCATTAATTTAAAAAGAAGTTAATGAAATAAGAAATAAACACATTAACCAAAATGAAACAAAAATTACATGTTTGACTTATAAGATTTGTGAAAAGCCCTAACCAAACTTATCAAGGAAAAAGAGAGACATATAATACCAACTTCTAATAACAAGATTAAATGAATGTATGTTAAAAATAGAGAATCTGTATAACCCTTCATTTATCAGGAAATTTACTTGATTATTAAACATTTCCCCAAATACAGCCATTACCCAAATGACTGCTTCTGAGTACAATCAAAATTTAAGACAGAAAAAAATGCCAGCATATACAATATCTTTCAGCAAACAAAGTAGGGAAAACGTCCCAATAATTTTATAAGATCAGCATATTTCTTATATAAAATCTATTAAAGTGATTTATAAGAAAAGACCCAATTCCTTGATGAATACAGAAGTGCTCAAAATAAAATACTTAAAAATACTGAAAGATCAAAGCCAGTAACACAGAAAAAATATGTTGTGACCAATAGAAATTTATGCCAAGTATGCACAATTGATTTCAATAAAAAGAATTAATGTATTTACCAGAATAATGAAGAATTATGCATGATCATATCATTATATGTACAAATAGCATTTAATAAAACTCAAAATCCATTTATGATGAAGTCTACTGTCCAGCTAGGAATTTTCACAGCCTCATTAAATAGGTCTCAGATACTAACAAGATACTGACAAGATAATGGTTATTGGCAAAAGTCTAAATATATTACCCCTAAGGCTAAGAACAAGAAAACATTGAAAAGGAAGATAGAGAGCTCTGTTTATTTGTAGATTATATGATCAGAGGCAAAGAAAATACTAAGGGATTTCTAAAAATCCTGGAAGCAGTAGGTGAATTTAGCAACACACCAAGGTGCAAGCTCAGTGTGGCCAGTGTGCTGCTGGGGCGAGGTGTCATTTCTGGCTCAGAATGACCTGTGCACCGCAAGACCAAACACAGCCTCCTCCTACGTGATCCTCACCATCAAGCCTGTATATGTGGTTGTTCTTGCGATGCTTGTATCAATCCATCTCATTCGGGGGTCAGTTCATCTTTCGGACCCCTACTTTGCAGGCGGCACAATGGGTTAAGAATTGGGAAGCTCAGAGAAAGGTCTCTAGAGTCCAGCCCACCGGCCACTACACGAGAGAAAGGGAAAGCTGTTTACTCCTACAAAGTTTCACAGCCTCAGAAACCCCAAGCAGCAGCTCTATACTGTCCCAGAGGGTCCACAGGATTGAAAACCACACATTGGCAGTGGATGTGATTTAATTTTTAATTTTGGTTTACTTTACCAAGCATGATGTCCTTTTCCAGAGAATGGTCCCTCTTGAGAATATACCCCAAAGGTGTGAGACCATCTGGCAATCCTGCCTTCTGTAGCCCAGTCTGGCTGCAGGGATTCCCAAACTGATGTGCCTTGGAAGGCCACGATCTAGTATCAGTTTACATCACCAACACCAGAACTCAAATGTATCCGTTGATACTTTCTATCAAAACCTCTGGGACACTGCGAAGACAGTTATCAGAGGTAGCCTGATTGCAATAGGAGCACATAAGAAAAAGGAGGAGAATCTTATGGCAGACATGCTCTCACAAAAACTCCAACAACTAGAACAGAGCCAGCAGAATAATTCCCTCCAACAGTAAAAGAAAAGAAATAATAAAAGTTAGGGCAGAGTTGAACCACTGGGAAGACATAAAAACAATGCAAAAGATTAATGCAGCAAAACGTTGGTTCTTTGAAAGAATTAATAAAATCGACAGGCCACTGGCAAACCTGACCAAAGAAAGGAAAGAACAAGCAACAATAGACAGGAGGAGGAATGAAATGGGGGAAATCACAACAGACCCTAATGAAATTAAACAGATCATCACAAAGTACTACGAAGATCTGTACTCCAACAAGTTTACCAATCTGGAAAATATGGAAAAATACCTAGAAAAACAAACCCTCCTTAGATTGCCCCAGATAGAGGTTAAGGAACTAAACAAACCCATAACAAGAGAAGAGATAGATATAGTTATCAAGAATATACCAACAAAAAAAGTTCCTGGAGCAGATGACTTCACTGGGGATTCTATAAAGCTTTCAGGGAGGAGTTGGCACCAATCCTTCACAAAGTTTTCCAGAGTATAGAGAAGGACGGAAAACTCCCCAGCTCATTTTATGAAGCCAGTATAACTTTGATACCCAAACAGGGAAAGGATCCCACAGGAGTAGAGAATTATAGACCAATATCACTAATGAACATAGATGCAAAAATCTTTAACAAGATATTGGCCAATAGAATAAAAAATATATAAAAAGCATAATCCACCAGGATCAGGTGGGATTCATCGCAGAGATGAAGGGATAGTTTAACATCCGTAAATCCATCAATATTATACATCATATTGATAAGATGAAGTATAAGAACCATATGATAATATCTATAGATGCAGAGAAAGCATTTGACAATAACCAGCACCCTTTCCTAATCAAGACGCTCAGACAGATGGGAATAGAAGGACAGTTCCTCAAGTTAATACAAGCAATCTATGAGAAGCCGACAGCTAACATAATAGTCAATGGAGTAAAGACTAAATTAATCCCACTGAAGAAGGGGACTAGACAAGAATGCCCCTTATCCCCACTACTATTCAATATAGTACTGGAGGTCTTAGCAAATAACAGAAGACAACGAAAAGACATCCAAGGTATCCAAGGAGAGGAGGAGGTCAAATTATCATTATTCGCTGATGACATGATCTTCTACATCGCAAATCCCAAGAGCTCCACATCCGGAGTACTAACAGCGAAAGAGGAATATGGAAGAGTAGCAGGATACAAGATCAACAAACAGAAGTCGATTGGTCTGCTCTACACATCTGACAAGACCACAGAAGAGGAGATCAAGAAAGCAGTTCCATTCACAATAGCTAAGAATACATTGAAGTACCTAGGGATATACCTGACCAAAAAAACAAAAGACCTATACAAGGAAAACTACAAAACCCTACTACAGGAAACGAAAAGCGACCTCCACAAATGGAGGAACATCCCATGCTCATGGATTGGGAGACTCAATATAATAAAGATGTCTATCCTACCCAGGGCACTTTATAAGTTCAATGCTATCCTGATCCAAATACCAACAACCTTCTTCAGAGAACTGGAAAAATTGACCACCAACTTCATATGGAGAGGGAAAAAGCCCAGAATTAGCAGGGATCTCCTCAAGGATAAGAACACAGTTGGAGGGCTGGCTTTACCTGACTTTCACACTTACTACAAAGCCACAGTGGTCAAAACTGCATGGTACTGGCATAATGACAGATACACAGATCAATGGAAAAGAATAGAAAACCCAGAAATAAAACCATTAGCATATAGACAACTGATTTTCAACATGGGCCCCAAAAGTATCAAATGGGAGGGTGATGCCCTTTTCAACAAATGCTGCTGGAGACAATGGAAATCTACATGTAGAAAAATGAAACAGGATCTCAACCTCACCCCATGCACAAGAACAAACTCGAGGTGGATCACAGACCTGGAAGTGAAACCACAAACTATCAGAACCATTAGTGAGAGAATTGGGGAAAACCTAAGAACCTTGACCCAGGGAATACAAAGGCTAGCTGCACTAGGTCAGGGTACACATGAAGGGAAACCTGAAATTGACAAATGGGACTTACTAAGAATAAAACACATGTGTGCATCAAAGGACTTTACCAAGAGGGTAGCCAGGCAACCCACAGACTGGGAGAGGATTTTTAGACAAGTGGGACTTACTAAGAATAAAACACATGTGTGCATCAAAGGACTTTACCAAGAGGGTAGCCAGGCAACCCACAGACTGGGAGAGGATTTTTAGTAACGATACAACAGACAAAGGGCTTATTACAAAAATCTACAATACCCTTGTTTCCTGCAAGAAGAGGAAACAGATAACCCTTTGAAGAAATGGGAAAAAGAAATGAAAAGAAGCTGCTAGGGAGGAGGTCCACATGGCCAATGAACATATGAGAAAATGCTCCTGCTCATTAGCCATCAGAGAAATGCAGAACAAAACAACCATGAGATACCATCTAACACCCTTGAGGCTAGCCCAGATCAGAAAATCAGAGTGCAACAAATGTTGGAGGGGATGTGGCGAAATAGGAACACTTCTACATTGTTGGTGGTCATGTAGATATGTACAGCCACTATGGAAAGCAATCTGGCGATACTTAAGGAAAATGGAAGTTGAGCTACCCTATGATCCA
>PVJH01016507.1:0-50408 GCA_004026705.1 Nesogale talazaci
CTTTTAGACCTGAGAAGAGTCTCGAGAGATTCACCTTCAGTTTAAAATGACACATGCTTCGGATGGTTATCAAAGGTAATGTTGCAAAGGGCGACCACTGCAGTCATTGAGACACTGAATATTGTGTTTCGGTATGATATAGTTTAGATACACAGGACAGAAAGACCACTAGAGTTCTCACCAGGTGTCATTTCTGTGAGAGCAGTGTGGTGCCAGGAAGCCTCGGAATAGGTCCTGCATCACTTTTGTTTTTTGCCTCATCTGGGTGTTACTGGTTTGTTTTTTTTTTTTTTTTTTTTTTAGGACATACGATGGCCAAGCAAATATGTTCTACCAATAAAAAGAAGGAGCCCTCCCAGTGGTCACCTGCTCTGCAGCTCTTCGACATGGCATTAAAGCTCTGCAAGCTGTGGGCTTCAGAAGAAAGTGAGGTGGAGGCCGAAATTCTTTTTCAGAAAGGTAAAATGTGCATGGAGTCCAAAGGGTGATCGAAGTTGGTTTTTCTATTAACAATGAACTTGAAAATCTGGACACTTAGTACCAAAAAAAAGAGTACAGATTTTCCCCCAAGGCTTAGTGATTACAAACCCATCGGTACTTGTGTGCCAAACTCATTTTCAGAGAAAAGGACACTGCATATTCGAATTTTAAGTGTAACCAATGGTGAGGGAAGTGCTACTTAGCTTATTTTATCATTAAAATTGGACCTTGTGGTGTTTTAATCCATAGTCTCTATTTTACCTTTCAAGGTTCTAATATCCATTGCAGTGGCTGCACAGAGGCTCACAGACAAAATTCTTTATTGAAGAGTTTGTTAGGGAAGTTCACAAAGTTGACAAGCCAGGTGGAAGGCTCAGGGAGGAGTTACCTGTTAGGAGTTCCACAAGCTTCTCTCTGGACTGCTAACACATGTGCAGAGATGCACACCACTCAGCTGTAAGCTCAAACTCTATGTGTCAGCCAGCCCAACTTCCCATATTAAGTTCCCAAGGCACCCCCACACCAGTAAACTTGAGTCCAAAGTCACTCAACTTGGGTCAGGAAGTCCAGCTTCCTGAATTAAGTGTCCAGAGCCTCCCACTTCACAAGCAAGCCTACCTCCTACACCCAGACACTCAGCTGTACTGACTCCGTGGTTGGAAAGTCTGTTGCTCAACTCCACTTTCTGCCTTGGGTTCTGCTGCTGCCCCTCTGACGTTAGAGCTGTCTCCTGGACCCAGGAAGGTCACTGTGCAGGGGCCTCAGGTCCATGGGACCTGCCCTGTTCCTGGCTCTTACTGGTAATGAGATTCCTCTTCCTGCTTCTCAGAGGGCAGCCAGATGACACTGCAGAGAATTCTGTTCACAATGCCTCACAGGAGGGTGAAGCCTATAGTATCCTCCCCATCCTTCTTAACAGATCGATGCAGGAACAAGTCATTTGGTGCAGGTTAGAGACGTTGGCTAGAGGAGCCATTCCCTGTCCCTCCAACCCTCTTTACTTGATGTTTCATGGTCTGTGAAAAAAATGACAGCATTTGTTCACTTAGTTATAAATAATATTATTTAAATTATGCTCGCAATGTTTTCCCTATAACATTGCAGTACTTAGTTAAAATATTTTGGTTAATTTATATATGGGAGAGATACTTCCCCATGAAAATTAAGTTGTTATGTTGATGCGTGTGCCCCAGTGTCACTTCCAACTTGTAGCAAAAAACAGAGGAGAACTGGCCTGGGTTTATGGGAGCAGCCTGTGAACAGAGTTGCCCATAGATTCGAATCACAGAGATCATTGGGTTAACAGTTGAAAGCTTAGCTTAGCTGTATCTACATTCATATGCAACATGTCTTGGTTACATCTATCTTGCTATTATCCAGAATAGCAATGATGGTGGTAACAATGACGTCTGGTACCACTTTTTGCCTATCCACAGATGTCAGACATTGCAGTCATTTATGTCACATGGTGCTCTTAAAGGTAGTCATAACCAATCCTGGTTGAGAGAACATGATGTGCATACAGGATAAGAAACATGTTAACTCTCAGCATCTATTAAATTAGTGTCCAGAAGCAAATTAAACTCTCACTGACTCTATGCCTTTCCCTTTGTAGCATTGAAACTGTGAATCCTTTTACTAGTGAGTACACAATCTTCCTCCTCCAGTTGCCACTCCCACTTGCCAGCTCTGGAAGATGTGTGGGAAGTAGGCCATTCCCTTCTTCCCTGACTGTTTCTCAGTGTTGGCTGGCCTTTTAGGATTTTTTTGTGTGGGCATCACTGGTCCCTGGTGGGAGTAGGAGGCCCAGCCTTGCTCCTGGAGAGCTGCTGCTGGATTTGAACCACCAACCCTGTGGGCCACAGTACCGCACACAACCACTACACCACAGAGGCTCAGCCCTTGGATTTGTTTTTAAGAGAGGTGTTTTCTATGATCTCTGTGTTAGTAGATAGGAGAAGGGGGTTGGGAGGAATAAGATCCAGAGGAAGGAGAAATTCAAAGGAAGACAATGTAAACAAAAGTAAGTTGTCTTGGGGAAGCCAAATATTTATGACTTACTATCGCTGTCTTGGGACCCTTTCTAACACGTCCACTAATGGAAAACAGGAGGAGCTAGTCAAAGGGCAGTACCAGCCTAGCTAGTCCCAGCTCTGGGTGGGAATTCTTGGAAAAACAAGCCATACATTTTTCTCCAGCCAGAGGAAAGAAAGACCCAAGGACACCACACCCCGTTTCCAAAATTGCTGCATAAGTATTTGTCCTTAAGGTCTCAATGATGTAGAAAGGTAGAAATCATGTTCATACATCCATTTGTTCTTTCAGGCAAAATAGAACGTCAAATATTGATGGAACAGAAATCTCCACACTTACAGCTGAAGAGTTTATTTGAAGCTATACAACTAAGTCTGGCGAATGACCAAAACTCAGGGTAAAAAAAAAAAAGCAGCAGACAGAAATACCTTTCCATTGTTGTAGTACTGTGTGTCGGGTTTGGGTTTTTGTTAGCCATTTGTTCTAGAACATCATCAAGTCTGCAAGACTGGAATGAGTAGGAAGCTTTCTCTTGTCAAGGCGAGTTCCCTAGGGCACATCTGTACAACAGGTGGACTGTGCCAACCCACTGTTCAAGTCGGTGCTCTTGACTTGGACCTAAGACTGCAGTTGCAGGAATGGTTGATGACTGTCATTATCCTGGTGGCAAAGCATTTCTAGCTTGTACCTGGATCGCCTATCTTTCCCATGGTTACAGCTCCTTCCCCCGGAGAAAAACTTTGTAGAGAGAATATATATGGATATTTACTTTGGTCACCAGCAACACCTAGTCAACTAAATTTTACTTAAAAATTGCTTTGGTGTTATTGAGAATCAGTCACCATGATTATTACTGAAGTGATTCAAATAGCCATATAGCCTTATCACAGCTTTGATAGTTAGTTCACGAATGCAGCTCATACAACTTCACCATTTCTTGTATACTCAGTGCTTCTCTTTCAATTTCAGTTAGTCTCTCTGTGTTAGTCTGGGTAGACTAGAGAAACAAATTCATAAACATGCACATGTATATAAAAGAGTTTTATATAAAGGGTAATTGTACATTAAGAAAACATCCCAGCTCATTCCAGATCAAGTCCATAAATTCAATATTAGCCCATATGTTCAAGAGCAATCTACAAAGTCCTCTTCAGACACACAAAACACATGCAATTATACCAAATGCAGAATGATCCCAAGACAGTGGGTAGAAAAGCATTTCAGCACTGGCAGGAGTTTCCACATGGCTTCCCTCAGTCCAGGTTTCTGGCTGCATCAGGATTGGTTCATGTGGCTTTTCCTCAGGGATGTCTCACAGGGAGCTAGCCTTGTCAGTCAAGTCTCTCAGGCAGTGAGCATTATCAGTAGAAAGTCTCCCAGCGAGTGAGAGAGTGTCTCCTGCTTCTAAGAAGGAAGTGCCAGCTTCCCCAGAATTCTCAGAGGAGAAAGGCATGGTTACACAGAGGTTTCATTGGCTATCTCCAGATTGACAGGCTAGATTCCACCCCTACACTCTTATTCCTTAAATTCACACCAGATTAGGTGACTGCCACAGAACACCCCTTGTCAATTTGACACTTACACATAACTCTGTAATCATATGTAATTTTCAAACAATAATAAAATCATATCTGTGCTTAACAGGATAGAGCGAAACTACATACAATTCAGCATGTGCCACCCTCTCTCATGCATAACATTCTATAAGTAAACAAAACAAAAAATATCCTCCGCCTAGCAGTTGTAGTTAGGTAACACCCACACCTTAATCCTATAATCCTATGACTATATATTCCCCCACCCATGAGACTTAGTAAGCCAACTACTCCATCCCTCTATCACCAGGTTAGATGACTACCGCACTCTCAATTCTTGTCTTGATAGTGCCCATATGCTGGAATATCCTAGAATTATCTCAACACTGGGGCGCATAATGGTCATGGCCCAGCACACAGCAAACTAGAATGCCCAGGCCTCATCAAGCATCACTAATTTCCATAGAGAATAAGATTCTAGTGTCTGTGGCCAAGAAAAGCAGCAAGAAGGGGCTCAATTGGGATCTGTGCTATTTTTGTCTGTATTTGCTTTTCTTCAGGTCAGAAATCATCAACAAATCGTTCTACATTTATGAGTGGTGAAGTTACTTAGTTACTAAGTGTTCTACTGTGTCATTTTAGGTTGATTCGAGAATCTTACCTAGAAATGGCTCTATTATATCTTCATCTGAAAAAGTCAAAGAGCAGACTTTCACTATCTCCATCGACATTTAAGGTAATAAACCGTTTTATTAAAAATTATAAGTGAATTGCCATTGAGCTTGCCATTTTGTAGCACTGTGCTATTAACGTTATGAGAATGGTTTTCTGGTGTGACTCAAACTCAATCTATTCACAGTTGTATTTCATACCTCTTAGGCCACTTCATGTAAGTCTCTAAAAACCGATTTCTTGTAGACACTTATGGTTCCGTGGAGGTGGTTCTGACTCACAGGGAACCTGTGTACGACAGATCAAAGGCTGCCCTGTTGCACGTCATTATCATGCGTGTGGTGGCTGGGGCCCCTTGTTGCAGCCACATGTTAGCACCTCTCATCTAGGCCTTTCTCTCTTTTGCCAACATTCTACTTTACCAGCCATGACGTTCTTTCCCAAGGAGTGGACCTACCTGAGATGATGTCTAAAGTACATGAGATGAGTCTCCTCTAAGACATCCCCCCCCCCCGCAGCTTTATTAGCATGCGATTCACGAACACAATTCAGTAGTTCAATCACATCAAGAAGAGTCGTTCAGTCATCACCACAATCAGTCGTAGAACATTTCATGCATTCTTGTACTCATTGTTATTACTCCCCAGGCCACCCTCCATCTCCCCTGTCATACTCCCCAAGGAACCATTAATCTAGTTACTGTCTCTATAGATTTGCCTATCCTAGATTTCATATACAGGAAAACACTGAAAAGTGAACAAATTAACAAAACTAACAAGAACAACAAAGTAAAACAGATATAATTCAATGCAATAGATGTATGGAATGTTATAAGAGCTGTAAGAGCCCCCAGTAAAATGATTTATAAAACAAATAAATGGAAACCTTAATTGAGAAGAGACCAAAAAATATTACAAGTTAGAACAAATTTAAATGGCTCATAAGGAAGAGCAAATGATTGGGCGCTAAATTTCAAGCTAACTACATCTGCAGTAATCCATTTTCTCATGCATTCTGCATGGGTGCAAGGTTATACACATCCCTGATCCATGGTCAGAGGGAATTGAACAGGGGCATAATCCAGGCATATTTCCCCTTCACTTTTTTTTGAACTGAAAAAGTTAAAAAATGGCTCACAAGAGAGATCAAATGTTACATCCTACATTTTGACCTAACTGTGGCAGTCTCTAGTGCTTTCAGAATTCTTCAGCAACATCAGCTTCAAACGCACCAGCTTTTCCCCAGTTCCCCTTATTCGTTGTCCAGCTTTCACATGTATATATATGAGGTGATTGAAATCCCCAGGGCTTTGGTCAGGCACAGTTTAGATCTTGAACATGTTATTTGACTTCTCGACTGTTGTCTCTGTAAGCATTGGTTGTGAATCCAAGTACATTTCAATCCTTGACAACCACAACCCTTTTTCTATTTATCATGATGTTTATTAGTACAGTTGTGTTGGTTTTTCTTTTCTCTGAATTGAATTGTAATTTATGCTGATGGCTGTCGTCTGATCTTAACCAGTAATACTTCAAATGTTTTGTGTTTTCAGCAAGCAAAATTGTGTCATTTGCATATCAAAAGCTGTTAATGAGCCAACAACTTATCCATAGTCTTCTTATATAGTCCAGCTTCTTGGATGACTTAGCAAACAGCTAAGCTGTAGTGTAATTCAGCTAAGCTGAATAGCTGTAGTGAAGGGACATAGCCTCCATGTACTCCTTTCCTGATTTTAAACTGTTACGTATCCCCAAGACTTTATTTAAATGACTGCCTCTTGATCTGTGTAAAGTTCTGCGTGAGAGTGATCTGTAATACCTCTTCTTTGTAATGTTATCCTTTGCTTTCTATGACGCACACAGTTGAGTGTTTTTGCTCAGACAAGAAAAAAAACAATTGTCATATTAGAAGTCTTTGCTTTCAGATGAGATTCATCTATATCAGCAATGATACACCTCATGCCATGTCCTCTTTGAACCCAGCTTGAATTTCTGGCAGCTTCCTATGGATTTACTGCTTCAAGTATTTTTTAATTTTCTTCAGCAAACTTTTACTTGTATATGATATTAATGATGTAGTTTGATAATTGCTTCCTGCTGTCTGGTTACCATCTTTTGGAATAGACACAAATATGGATCTCTTTCAGTTTGATGGTCAAGAAGCTATCTCCCAGTTTCTTATCATAGACAAGTGAGTACATACAGCACTGCCCTAGTTTGTTGAAACATTTCAATTTATATTCCAATAAATTCTGGGGCCTTGTTTTTTCTATTGTCGTAAGTCCAGCCTGGATTTCTTCCCTTAGCACTATTTGTTCTTGATCACATACTACCTCTTGAAATGATGGAATGCCGATCAATTCTTTTTGGCACAAAAAAGTACATTTTTTCCCATCATCTTTTGATGATTCCATAAAATCCTTCAATAATGCAACTCACTCAGGGTTGACTTTTTCCTTCAGCTCTTTTAGCTTGATGTATGCTGTGTGTCATTCCCTTCAAACCTCTCTGTTCAGCTCCTTTCCATCTTCATCTGCTCCATTCACTTCAGCTGCTCTAAATGGGAGAGTCGAGTCTGGTCTGCTCTCTAGTTACTCTAGTTGAGTCTCGTCTTGCATTCATTTAAAATTATTTTCTTATATTTTAAATGACCTCATGCTTTTTACTTGTTTGATGTTCTTGATGTCATCCCATAGCTTGTCTGATCTCTCTGTTAAGTATTGTTTGAGGCATCATATCTGTTCTTGACATGGACTCTAAATCAAAGTGACCAGATTGTATGCAGGACACCATTGACCGAGTCGGGGGTGGGAGTGGATCTTGATTAAAATTTTGATCTATATGGAGCAACAAATATGTTCATAGAACGCAAAAATAGTATTGTAATATATTTATATGAATTTTAAAACACCATGTAATGTGGGCAAATTGTTAAAAAGTGGGATGTCTGGTCACTTTAAATTCAAATGGAATATACTCAAGACTGTTATGGAATTGATTTACTTTTATTCAACTCACACTTGAACTGACAAAGGGGAAATTGATTTTCTGCCCCACACTCAGCCTGAGATATGATATTGAACTTCTCCACTACCACTTCCCACAGATGTAGTTAATTTGATTGTTGTTTAACCCAACCAGAGAGCTCCACTTGTACAGTCACTATTCATATTGCTGAAGAAGAGTATTTGTTTGAAAAAGTCTTTGGTCTACAATATTCTATCATGCAATATGTAGCTTCATATCTATCAAAAAATCCATATTTTCCTCTTGTCAATCCTTGTTTGTCTCCAGTTTTCACATTTCAATCAACAGTGATTATCAATGCATCTTAATTGCATGCTCTATCAACTTCAGACTGAAACGGTAGAACACTTCAGTTTCTTCATCATGAAATGTAGGTGTATATAAATACACCAATAGGGTCATTAGTATCAGTTAGAAATTTGAAGGAAATGGCATATTTAAACAGAGAGAAAATCAAGGTTTTCAATACTAATATGGTCTAAAATCAGATCAAGTCTTGACAGACTCATTCATTCCTTCAATCTGTACCCACTCATTATATATTTTAAAACAAAGCAATAAAATAAATTTCGAGAAAGTAACCAGTTCTTTTTCTCCTGGTGCTTACTTTCCTACAGAGGGGGTCGTGTGGCAGACTATAAATCAATAAAGGAAGAAACGAAGGACGAAAGGTAGACTGGAATGAAGAACTAAAGGGGAATGAAATGAGAAAGCTATCTGAATTAGTATTAACAAAGAGTATGGGTGGGAACTGGTGAAATTCAGTTGGGATCTGATAAAGGGGAGGGACCCACACAAAGAGCTGCTGTGGTCCAATCTACAGTAAACGGGGAGTGGGCCCATCCCTTTGG
Organism: Nesogale talazaci; assembly: GCA_004026705.1. NCBI lineage: Eukaryota > Metazoa > Chordata > Mammalia > Afrosoricida > Tenrecidae > Nesogale > Nesogale talazaci. Next base: position 8,599 of record PVJH01016507.1, read on the forward strand.
GTTTCTGAAGCTGTAGATCTTTATGGGAGGAGCCAACAATCATTGAGACAGCTGACCTGGCAGATAGTAGTCAAACACATAATCCACTCTGGACCATGGTTTCTCAAGCAAGAATAAAATATTACAATTTCCATTCAATTAGCTCTGATGCTTCTATATGTGTCAGAGTAGAACTGTTTCCCAAAGAGTTTTTTTATGACGACTCTTTGGAAATGCCTCACTAGTCCTTTCTTCCATAACACCTCGGGGTGGATTAGAATCATCACCTTTTCTGTTATCTGTGGAATACCCCAGTGACTCCTCAATATATGGTGAGCACACTTCCAACAAATCGCTTCCGACTCATAGCAACCAAATAGGACAGAGTAGACCTACTCCTTAGGGTTTTCTGGGCTGCAAGTCTCTCTGGAAGCAGATAGCCTCGCCGTCGTCCTCTCTGGAACCGCCCACCTTCGGGCCAGTGCTTACCACACTGCACCACCAGGTTTTCTTTCCATCTAGAGAAGAGCCTCTCACACTAAGGTGCAGTGATCTCCCCCGGATCCTGTGAAAAATGTAGATTCAATTAAGTAGTCCAGGCATTTGAGATTCATCATTTCTTAGAAGCACCCAGAGAATGCTGCTGCAGTTGGTCTGGAAATTACACATTTGTATTAAAGATCTAGACTGAGCAAGACCATTCAGGAAGGAATCAGCTTGGGTGGGTTTTAAGATATGTGATCTGAGTTATACTTTGTTCTTATTTTTAAATTTTTATAAGCTCTTATATTTCATCCTAATTGAATAATTTTTTGGCCTCAAGAGCATTTTTTGGAAAATTTTAGTCTCAAATTTCTAATTTTTCAGATAGCATAACTATGATTTGAAACCTTTAGGCAAACAGACTTTCAATTGAATTATTCATGTGGTAACTGCCTTAGGTGGATAGAAGTTATTATTTTTTTTTAATCGGAATGATTACAAACTAGAAAAATTTGCTTTCTGGGGTGTGATAAACATGTTTATTTACAATAGGGGGGAGAAAAGTCTTTATTTTCATAGCAAGTGGCAATGCAAATTAATAGGATGTTAGGATAATGTTATGTTACCTTTTGGGCCTTTACATGAGAAATGCTTGTAATTATGACATTACAAAAACATTAGTATAATTCCATACAGTATGATAATTTTTCTGTATATCACAACATACTATAAATATTTTATCAAGCCACATAATTACTAGGAGCATAGAAAACAGCAAAACAAACACAAGAACTTAATCCAGATGCATTCAGACCACTGAAATGTAATGTCTGAGATTTTTCCTCATAAAGACAATAGATCTTCAAAAGAAAGCTGTTGTTTCTTTTGATAGAAAGCCATATAACAGAATAACCATAGCATTTTAATATTACTTTTATGATGCAATAACTGTGTGCTTGAGCTTTTTAAGGCTTAATTTCCACATCTTTGAAATGCAGATGAAGATAGCTTTTAAAGCAACAAAGAGAATTAAGATAATGGTTGTGCCACATAAAAAGTGCTAAGAAATTTAACTTACTCTTGTTATATAACTGGTTTAACTTTCATTCAAAAATATTTTGTTCATCTAAGCATTCAATCATTGTTCATTAAATTCAATTATCTAATTCGTTCCTTATTAGCCACATATTTATTGATGGACTACATGTCAGGCATGTTTTTTCTTAAATCCCATGGAGTCTAGGAAAGGAAAGAAATATTTACAAGGGGCTACTCCCCCCAAAATAGAAAAAAAATTCCAGTTAGTTGGAACTTTCATAATACATATTTTTCCCCCCACTAAGTGTGCACCCAGCAGCTCACTCTGAGTTAGTATACACAGTGACATCTCCTGGGAAGTTTCTCTCTGATCACAGTGAATTTTTTTTTTCACAAAAGCCGTTTCACTTGAACCTTTTTTATTTGGGGAGTGGGGGGATGGGGTGGCCGATTTAAGAGAGCAGTATGCGGCTGTGACATTTTGTTCCTGATTGGGGAAAATGCCTGAGAAACTGCTGTGATGTTGAACACAGGTTACAAGGACAGTGCTATGGGAAAAAAAGTTCAAGTATACTAGTAGCTTTCTCATTTCAAAAAAGAGGAAATGTCAGTTGATGACAAACCTCATTCTGGATGTCCATCAACTTCCCCCAAGGACAAAAATGCCAATTTGTAGTGCATTTGGAGTTCATTCTACCAGGTCATATTGTTAATCAAGCTATGTAGAGGTTTTAAAAAGATAGTGTAACAAAGAATGACAAAAAAGGCCTGATTTGTGGTAGATGGGGAACTGGTTTTGCCACCATGACAACGCACTTGGTCGCACAGTCATCTCTGTGCATCAATTTTGGGCAAAATGCAGAGGTGTCTCTTACTGACCTCACTCTGTGTGACTCCTTTTGGTTTCTGTGAATGAAGAGGGAAAAGAAAGGACAGCAATTTGATGACATAAAAGAGGTGAAGAAAAAAATCGAAGAAGGTGCTGTCATTTTTCCAAACAGATGAGCTTGAAAAGTGTTTCCAAGAATGGAATCCTGGATTTAACAAATGTATTGTTTTATGGAAAGTACTTTGAAGGTGATAAGTTTGTTTGGTAAAAGAAAATTTAAATGCATAGCTTTGAAAAAAACCTTTTTTTGTACCCCTTCATCTATCAGAGTGTGAAAAGGACTGTCATCCAGATATAATAAGACAAGAGGAGCAAAGCAGGAATGACAGCATCTTTGCACAAAGCACATGGGCAATATATGAATATATATTCCTCCTCAAGTCATGCAACCCCCTCACATGTTAGTCTTCTACACATGCCAGAATTATGTGGGGGCACTACATATAAAAGCATACATGAATTCTGCTTTGGTGGAATTTTGGAGAAAGCTTTCCCAGATGAGTTGAATTTTGAAGGATGAGTAGGAATTTTATGGGCAGGAAAATTGGATGAGGAAAATCCACAGAGAGGGTTCAACAGGTACATATTTTAAAAACTGGTTATGCAACTTGCCATTGGGAAAAGCATTTAATAATACATACAATAGAACCCAATGAGATAGCTAGCTGGGCACTATATTCCTAATTGGACATGCCTACCTAGTTTCTGTCCAGGCTTGATGACACAGGCTGTGTGCTATTGATAACTGAGACTTTCAACCATTCTTCTGAGAAACCTGTGGTATTTAAATAATTTTCTGTCAACTTGAAGTGTAGGGGTAGAGTCTATCCTGTCAATCAGGTCATGGATAGATGGTGCCTGTTTGCAGTCATGACCTCTTTATAAAGGAGGCACCCAGGAAACTCCCCCACCCTTTGCCGTCACCTTCATGTCAGCAAACCCTACTGCGAACTGTGTGAGCCTTGTGACACTTCCACTGCCATTGGATCCACAAGACTTTCACCCACTGGCCTGTGATATTCCTGCATTTGCATCATTACTTGGTGGCTGCATGAGTTTGAAGAAGGAGTTATGGACTAGTTTCAGATTTTTGGACTTGAGTTGGAGTGGGCTGGTATGTTTTCCTGGTATACAAGTACTTATTTCTTACACATATAGTGTCTTGCACATATATGAATAGATTTGTTTCTCTAGTCAATTCATCCTACCACAGCACCCAACATCTTTCTTAGGCCACACCAGAAGGATTCAATGTAGAAACCCCACAAAGAGACTAGGCTTTACTTTGGACTCACCTATAGCAGATTTAAGGAACTGACATACGTCGTTGGAAAGAGAAGAGATGTCTGCTATACAAAGTGTGTGGACTTAGTAGTCATTGGACTTTGGTTTGGATTTCAGGCTTTGACGATGTCCAGTGAATGTTGACCCAGGACTACCATACATTTACTATTTTAATGATCTCTTCACTTTTTTATGACATCTGTTAGTCTGGAAGGCATGGTTCTTCTTTTGTGAATGAATGCTTTTGAAAGTTTTGCCCTCTCACAAGCCCTCATTGTTTATGTAAACCGTTTCAGTTATTTAAACTTTGTGTTTGTACAAGTCAACAATTCATGTATTTGGGTCTGAAAAGCCAGCCTGTATATGTACAATTTCTGTTTACAACAGTGCTTTCAAGCCTATCCCATTGGCTAAATTACCTTATAACCCATGGGGATGATTTTTAGTATTGTCTGTCATCATGATAACGATGTCTCTAAAATGAACCAGAAACATATGTAAGCCATAAGTATATGAGTGAACTTTGGGCTTGCACTTAATTGTAGTTCTCATCTAAGAACAATTACTTTTTAGTGACTTAATTCAATACTTCCTCTCATGAAGAGATCACTTACAATACAAGCAGGCATTAAGTGAGGCTTCAACTATGTTCAGTTGGAAGACGCACACCCATCCTCTGTGCCATCCAAGGATTTTAATAATAAAATCTAAATCTGAAATGGGGAAAAGGTACCAGGGCTAAAATTCCAAAACCTAACTTGCAAAAGGATAACATTGGAAGCCAAAACTCCATTTGCAGTGTCCCCATATGACTTAAGGCTCCAGTGAGTCCCCTCTGACCATAGACCAGGCATATGAACAGCCTTGCTATCAGACAGAGAACTTTGTGCAATTGAATATGACAGATGTAGCTAGGTTAAAACATAGCATCTCATCAGTTGATCTCCCTCTTGCCCCATTTGGAAGTTGTTTCAGTTTTTAATATTTCCTCCTTTTTGATTGGGATTTTTCTCTGTCTTGTTTCGCCATGGCTGTTGTTTTTGTTTGCTTCTGTCTATGCAATCCTGGATAGGTAAATTTATACAGACAGTAACTTGATTACGGATTACCTAGAGGCATGGTGAGGGAGTGTGGAGGAGGGAGATACGGGGACCAAATAGCAATGAGTATGGGAAAGAAGAAAATATTCTAGAATTGTGGTGGTGATGACATAGCTCTTCTTAATAGGATCCAACAATTAAACAGGATGATCTGTGAATCATATGGCCACAAAACTATTAAAAACATGCATACAAAGGAAAAGTATTCAGTACACATTAAAAAAAAACGTATTGAGGCATACATTCTTTTTATCCCATGAGATGTACCCATTTTAATTGTGTAATTCACAGACTTTTAGGAAATGTGCACCATCCAGTTTTTGATCCTTATCAGCACCCCCAACAGATCTCTATGTAATACTTTTAGTCCTTACTTCTACCTCCAGGCAACCACAAATTCTCTATCTCTCTAGAGTCATCTCTTCTGTAGATTTCATATAAATGGAACCATACAACAACAATATTTATTCTTCTGTGTTTGCTTCATTCACATAGCATTTAAGTTTTCATAATCATGTGTTGTAGAATGAATCAGTAATTCATTCCCTCTTGTAGAATAATATTCCACACATTATCTAATGGTTGAATCTCACACTTGAGTTGTTTCTCCTTTTGACTGCTCACACAGGTAATGCTGCTTTAAATATTCTTGTACAGTTTTTTGCATGTCCAAATGTTCTCGTATCTCTTGGGGGGTACCTGAGAAGATATGAACACCAAGAGAAATCACTAGGGGAAGGAAACACATTGTGTAACTTTTTGAGCATCTGCTAGATGTTTGCTGAAGGGGTGGCCTAATTTTTTATTCTTATCCCTAGTTTAGGAGAGTCCAATTTCTCTGCATGCTCACCAATTGCCTGTTATTATCTTTTATTGTTATTATTATTGCCATCTGGTGGATGCAAAAGGAGCCATGGTGGGCTGTGGATTATCTTGTGGACTGCTAAGAACAAAAGAGCCAATACACTCTTCAGGACAAAGATGGAACTGTCTACTCCATAAAGATTTATTTAGTCTTGGAAGCCATATATAGTTGACCACTATGAGTCAGAATTGACCAGAAGGGTAGTGCATTTGGTTGGGTTTTTGATTATTGGGTGCAATGAGATAAGTTAGCACAATAAGTTATTATAGTTTGAACTGCATTTCTCTTGTGGCTAAAGATGTTGAGATCTTTTCATGTGCTTATTGGATATTCTAATATCTTCGTGGGGCCTGTTTGTCCTTTTTAATAATTAAAATTTAATAAATATGTATATATGCAGTTGATGCATAACATATATAGTTGATACAAGTACCATATCAGATGATTTGCAGCAATTTTATCTTAGTTGATGACTTGCTTGCTTTTCACAGTGGTCAACGATGCTATTCAAAATTCCTTGCTGGGTGAGGGAGGGAAAGAGAGAGAAGTGGATAGCAAGGGCTCAATGAGAACGAAAATATTTTGGAAATGTTGATGGCAGCATAAGTATAAATGTGCTTATTGCAATGGAATGATGGATAGTCATGAAATGTGTGAGAGCCCCCCCAAAAAAGTGATTAATACACCTCCCAAACTCACTGTCATTGAGTTCATGCTGACTCATAGCGACCTTACAGGGCAGGGTAACAGTGCGCCTGTGGTTTTCCGAGACTGTAACTCTACTGGAGTGGAAAGTCCCAGCTTCCTCCAGGGCAGCTGCTAGTGCCTTTGAATGCTGACCTGGAAGTCTGTAGCACACTTGTAGCCCAGAGACCACCAAAGCTCCTTTGAATGGTGACACTAGAGGTACAAATTGTTTAATTTTAGTGAAGTTCAGTTTATCATTTGTTTCTTTTGTAGATCATGTTTTCAATGTCAGATTTAAGAAATATTTTACCATCTTGCATACATATATTAGGAAAGTAGTACACATCCACATATGTAAATATACATCCATAATAAAAATGTCCCCATTTTCTATTTCTCTTTGCTATTCTGTGGAATTTTGTGAGAACGTTACTCCTTTAACAGTTTCTCAGATGGAAAGATAATAGCCTATAACCATTAATAGTTATTAGGTAATATTCTGATTTCTGACATCTGTACACATAATATGTTAAACTTCCAGGTTTTTCATTTTAATCTTTTATTTTTCTCTTAGAATGCTATTTTATGTGTTTAATTATGCAAGGAATGCAAGCTTATTGTAGAAAATCTTACAAAGGATATAGCGATGTAATCTCTCCTAAAAATTTAGTAATGACCAAGTAGTAGTTTTCTATTTAGAGGGAATATATGAATATACAATTTCTTCAAAAGAAGGACTATACCTTGCATATTATTTTATAATCTATACTTTCCTTTCCATAATATGTTTTGAGCTGCCTTTTCATTGTTGGTTGTTGTATGATTATTCTTTTTTTTTTCATTATTCTTAATGGCACCATAGTATTCCATTCAAATGTTATCTGTAAAAGTTAAGAATATTTATCATAAATCTTTATGATGTCTTTATCCTTATCTAACCATTTTGCTATGTGTTTAGTCTTCTTCCAGAAGGCAGAGTTCTCTTAGAGAGATACCTGCCACTAAATGTGAACTGTCCACCTCTTTGGCCTGGATTTCCATAACAGCCGCTGCACAGGTTGGTGTGGTCATTGTTGAATCTTATTTCTCATTGTCGTATTTATATTCTCTGCCTACCAGCTGTCAGGGTAACACACATATCTATACAAGAGAAAGGGAAGTTCACATTTTTTGAGATTTGTGCCAATGGTGTTTCTTTGGAATGGTTAGAACGGCACTCTATTTGTGAGATGACTGCATTGGTTTTAGTTTTTTGGAAAATGAAAATATTGGCAGATATACATGTGCCTGTGTCTGACCTTTTGGCAAATATCTGCTATAGCTAGGTGACCTAGCCTATTTAGAGTGACTTAAGAGTTAATTAAATTGTCAGTAATGTTACCTATTATTTTTCAGGTTATCTTTATTTTTTTCTCCCAGTGTGTATTGAATATTTTCTAATGAATTCAACCTTTCCACATTTGTTGCCTAATGTCTGACCTGTGAATCAGAAGCTAGCTTTCAGTTATGAATTCTAATATATTTGCTTCAACCGTAGGTGAGTGAATCTGTGCTGGCAATTAACCAGCTTATGGGGAAGAAGGAATCCGGCATTGACAAAGTGGTATCACCCAGCATTCCCGAATTTGCTGCTATGGATCTTCTGTCTTCTTATAAGGATTATCTGCTTGGTATGTCTGAACTTGCAGGCGGTTTAGGAAAATGTGACCCATGGACTATGTGATGAAGTTTGAAAGGTTTCTCTTTGTGGTGCTTTGTGTTGGGTTTGAGGTTGGAGAATGCTCTGGGAAGCCTGCAAAGCAGTGGCTCTCGACCTTGCTACTGCTGCAACCCTTTCATACAGTTCCTCATGCTGCGTTAAACCCCAACCAGAAAATGATTTTGGTGGCTATTTCATAATTGTAATTTTGCTACTGTGACCTGCATGAAAGGGTTGTTCAACCCCAAAGTGGTCGTGACCTGCAGGTCGAGAACTGCTGCTCCAAGAGAGTGACAAGGGGCTCCCACGTCTAACTTCCAACCTAAGGTATTTTTTTCCCTACATGTGTACACACTTTACTCAGTTCGCTGCCACATTTCAGATGCAGGCTTCTGTGGGAAAAAAACGCCCGTGTGTTTATTTTCCAGTTTACACAGGACAAATGAGACCTTTGGGAAATGGTATCTTGAGTAACTGTCCCTGACTCTCTAATCTAAAATATGTCTCCACTCTCCCATGGCTTGTTATTCTTCATCAAGTGCTTATGCATGTGGGTGTGCATGGGTTTGATCTTTTTCTTACATCAAGCTGCCATAAGTTCCAGGAAGTCAGAGACTTGGTCACTTGATTTGGGAATTGCTCTAATATTAGGTCTCTGTGTGGTGTCGAAAGTTAACTTGCTCTAAAGCAAGAGGTTGATGGTTCATGTCCACCCTGAGGTACCTCAGATGAGAGGCTTTTGATCAAATGATGAGATCTTTCCAACATACCAACCATTGAAACCCTCCGCAGCACATTTCTACCCACATAGGGTTAACACGAGCCAGAATTGAATTGACGCCACGTGGAACTAGTTTCCATTATAACAGAGGACATAATCTTAAGCAGGGTAGCCATTCAATAATAATGATCAGAACTTTAACTTCACCCCCTACTATTTAAAACTATTTAAACTTCTTTTCATTTAAAACTCATTTGCTAGCTAAGCCTCTAAGTCAGATCCATGATTAAGTTTTTAACATTCATTTATCTGTTTGTCTTTTCATTCTTTGGAAATGCCCAGGGCATCTGGTGTGGTAAGCACTATGAAAGGTGCTAAGAAATGTGGTACCAGAATCTTATGCAGACTGACATTTCACAAGAACACAGGATTCTGTTGCTCAGTGCTGGATGAGTATTGCGCCAAAGGGATTAATGAGTTTGAACTTTAACTGGATAGGGATGGAGATGGTCTTTTGAAAACCACCCGAGTCACAGGTGGCAGCAACAGCATCCTCAGACTGGATGTGTGCTCGTCCTTAGCATTCTTGTAGGACATTGGGAAATCTGGGAGACTAGCTGCCATTAGGGATACAGGTCATTTCTTGGCAGCCCTTCCCGATCTGAACAGGCAGCCCTGCAGCCCTGTTAGAAATGTATAGAATTGTTTTGCTCCAAAAGAGTATAACATGAAGCAAGATATTTCAATTGACATCTGATTCTGCCAAAACATTTCTGTCCACATCATTATTCTAATCTGCAGACTGAGGAATTTTAATTTACTTATGGATAGATCCCAAATCTAAAATAAATTAAGACTGCGATTCAATCCTCCGACATGGCTATTTCTTCTTTCTACCAGCCCCTTATTAAGATGTGTCTACTGCACCCTAGCTATTTCCCTGTACTCCACTAGTTTTTAAGGCTGTAACATGCTGAATTTGTCAGAATTTTGCTGTTACAAATCACCCTAAAATGACTTCAGTGACTTAAGGACAAGAATTAATTCTTCGACTCCTCAGTTCTGCTGGAGCTGTCAGCTGGGCTCAGCTTTATTCAGTGTGCGTTTATGCTGAGAGCCAGTCCAAGTGGGCAGTGGCTATGCAGCAGGCTTCCCACCTGAGCATTAAGAGTCAAGGCAAACCCACAAGCCCACTTTAGGCATCTTTTCACATCCCATTCCATTTGTAATGGCAAGTCCTGTGGCAAATCCATTATCATCATTGATGTAAAGGAAGAAGAGGGCATGAAGGTTTGCTGGATACAAATGATCACATGTGATGAATTAGAAGGATGTCTGAGGATTGTCAATACCCCCCCTCCTACACTGCCCCCCCCCCCCATCACTATGGCGAGACAGGCAAAGGTGCCGCTATCATCAGTTAGTGATCTTAACAGTGGGTTTGAAATGAGGGTGGTCATGCCCTCCTGCAATGATCTTACTTGATTCCATGGGGCGGTAGTGCTCATCTCACTTCTGCTTGATAAGTGAACGCGTGTTTTCTTTTTCTGTGTTAGTGACTTTGCTGGCATATTCTAATTTCTTTTCATTTCCATTTCACTCCATTAGCACTTCTTTAGTACTTTAACTATGAAATTACCAAATTTTAAAGTCCAATTTGTTTTGCATTTTGCCTCTCCTTAAGAATAATAACATTGCCTGCCAGTCTTTCCCTGGCAGCCTGATCACGAATGCATGCTGGCTATCTCCCTCACTTCAGTGTTGATGTTGGAAAGAGGCTGTGAATCCCAGCCCGATGCAAACACCCAGATGGCAGTGAGGTTCATATTATAATGAGCTGCTGAAGGGCAAAATTCCTTAACCACAACAGATAAAAGTTGTTTGGTTTTCCTTACATTATCATAAATTAGCATCCTGAAGAAAGCCTCCTCTGTAACCTTAGCTTAAAATGATTATTTGCTTTCTTCTATGCTCTTGCTGGTGGGCAATGCCCTGGGTTATGGTGGGCAGAGTGCTGGGCCCGATTTGTTTGGAAGGAAGGAGGTGCTGCCCTCTGTCAGCTTCCAATAACCACAGCCAGTCTGATCAGGCATACACACAGAGAGACCACGTTCTTCTTTAAAGAGCACACATTAATCAAGGCGGATGAATGTGCCAGAAGCTAGATAGATGTCCTTTGAGAATATCGAGCACCACCAGGATGGATAAATGAGTTCACTGGGAAGATTTTTCTGGAAGGTCTGCAGCGTGGGGCAGATGTGAATGGACTCAGTGGCAGAGAGGAGCGGAAGCCAATCCTTTGCATTAAGAAATGTACCATCAGATGCATGGCACCATATGTGAGAGGTAATCTTACCCAAACTGGAAATGAACCCCGATGGTGCTCTCGGGCAGGCATGGCACTGCTAACTGTGAGGTTGGTAGTTGAAACTTTCCACCCACTTAGCAGACAAAAGATGAAGCTGTCCACTCCCATCAAGATTTACAGCTTTGGAAGGAAACACCATATATGGTCATTGTGAGTTAGAATCCACTGCATGGTAGTGGCTTTGTGGTTTGCAGCCAGAAATAGAATTACCAAAGGGGGCTCTGGTGCTGTGGGTACAAGTTGCTTCATTAATTGCAAATTTGGTGGTGGAAGCTTACCTTCTGCTCTGTGGGAGAAAGCTGAGGCTCTCCGCTTCTGTAAAGATTTACCATCTCAGGGGCCTCCCTTTGTTCTAAGTTGCGCATGGGAATTGTCTCAGTAGCCATGAGCTACAGAACAGTAGGATAATTGAGCGATCCCATTGGTCTAATTGATTGAGGTTTCTTCTACCTTTTCTTGTAGTTAGCCGAAAATAATAATATTGATTATGTAGAACCAGACTGCTCAAGTCAAAAGTGTTCATCAAACGCTCACTTTGGGACATGTTCAACCATTCCCAATATCTCTGTTTTCATTGTGTTGAGGCTTGAATAAAAATGGAAAAGAAAAAAAGGATAGGATTAAAAAAAAAAAAGCTCAGCTACCATCCACTGCCATCACGTTGATTGTAAATCACGCTTACTGCAAACAGTGTTTCCAAGACTAACTCCTTAAAGGAGCAGACAGCCTCATCTTCTTCTCTTAGAATTATTAGGGAGGGGCTGAGTCACAGTGGCATCATGGTTGAGTGGAGACTGCAGCCCATTGGCTTGGTGGTTCAAATCCAGCAGCAGCTCTCCGGGAGCTGGGTAGCTCCCATGACCATCAGAGGGCAGTGATGTCCCCTCCGCCCAAAAAAGAATTATTAGGGAGTTTGAACCACTGACCTGCGGTTAGCAGTCCAGTACTTGTTCCACAGTGCCGCCAGGATCCTTCAACGTTGACTAGACACTTTGAATTAAAGTTAAGGAGCTTTGGTGATATCGTGACTTATTTACTGGGTTACTAATTGCAAGGTCAGCAGTTTGCAACCACCAGTTACCCACCTTCGGAGAATGATAGGGCTCTCCACTTGTGTAAAGAGTTACAGTGACAGAAACCTACAGGGGCAGTGCAGTCCTGTCCAAGAGGGTTATTGTGAGTCAAAATCAACTTGAAAGGGAGATTTTGGCCTTGGATTCCTGGTGGCACTTGGCCAATAACTGGAAGGTTGGCAGCTTGATCACACTGGCTTCTTCAAATAGTCTATTTCTACAAAGACTCACAGCCTTTGAAGCCTTGTGGAACAATTGTACTCTGTTATTGGCTCATTAGGAGTCAGATTGACTCCGTGACATCAGGTTTATTTGTTTGTCTTGGACTGTTGGTCCCAGAGGCAGCCTCTCCCAATTATATGTGCAGGATATAAAAAAAAATACACGAAGTTTGTCATGTGAAAAGCCAATGTTGGCAAGCTCTGTGCCAGAGTGTGAAGAAGAACTGTGGAACAAAAGAGAGAATAGTGACTCCCTGTCTTATGCTCTGACTCTTGACAAGAGCAGGCACGCTATGTCTCTGTCTGACAGCCTTGTCTTGAGTAAGAGACTAAGGATCAATACCAACTAAAAATCGGAATGCTAGCCTTTGGGTCATATCTCCATTCCTCCAAGTTCTTAAAATTACAATTCTCACTAGCAGTGGGGGACTAAAGGGACAGAGACAGCGAGTCCTCAAAATCCCAACAGTGAAACTACTTACAGACATGTGTAATGGAGACCACTGTGATAGCAATCATGATGTGTGCGTTTCTCTCTCTGTGTGTGTATGTGTTCATGTACATGTACTGCAACCATAAGAAAGTGAACCAATTGGTTATGAGGAGCCAACCTTGATGAAACAAACTGGGTATGTAGGAGGACTATCGGTACACATTAAAATACATTATAAAACCTCAGTTGTTCGGGACTGCGGCCCACTGGGACGGAGGTTCAATCCCAGCAGTGGGGCTGAGCCTCCTACTCCCACTGCTGGAGAGCAGTGATGCCAAAAAAAAAAAAAACCTTCAGTTGTTCAAAGTGGCTGGCGCACACACACGTATACGCAAGCATAGAAACATCATGGACCATGAAATCCAAGGGCACAGCATAAGAATTGAGTGCATGATATAAAGATGGTGGAAACAATGGACTCAAATGCTATAGTGCAGCTCTGGTAGATGGTACAGGACTGATCAACACTTCATACTGTTATACAAGAGGTTGCTGTAAGTCACAACCAACTTGACAGCAATTAACAGAAATAAATATTTTCCTGGCTTGAACTTTTATTTACATGTCCATTATCTTCTGTAAATGTCTAGTATCTGAGTTAGGTCCTGCTGCCATGAAAGAGCTCTCTCAAATGGATGCTTTTAGTAAACAAAAGTGTATGCTCTCTTGAAGAAGGCCAGATGTCTGGATTGAAGGTGCCATGCCGAGGACAAGCCTTTCTCTCACTCTTGGCTCAGAGTGAGAAGGACCAGAAGGTCCTGGTCTCTTCAGAATTCCTTCCTCTAGGTGATGTTCATGTTGCTTACTATCTCTTTCCCCCCATCTCTGCTTCGTCACTTCCTTGTTTGATCCCTCTCTTTTTTTCATCTCAAAAGTGATTGGCTCAAGATAGACCCTGGCCTCATAAGTATGACCAAATTTAATCCATTCTCAAAGGGAATTATAATTGGGCATGGAGGTTAGGATATACAGCACATAGTCTTGGGGGACAGAATTCAACTTAACAATCCCTTAGTAAACTTTAACTTTAACAATCCCTTAGTAAATCTTTGCGGTTTTATGGGCCATATGGTCTCTGTTGTAATTACTCAGCTCTTCTGTTGGAACCATAAGCAATAGATAACTGAAGGAGCAGGGCTGTGCGCCATTAAAACGTTGCTCATAGACACCAACATTTGAATTCTGTGTCATTTTTACCTTTCAAAATATAGTGATTTCTTTTTATTCTTTTTCACCCATTTAAAAATATGAAGCCATTCTTAGCTCTTAGAAACCATCTGTAAGCATACAACAGGGAAGGTTTGGTCCACAGATTATAGATTGACAACCTGTCCGAGTGAATAAAGGTTTTCTCTTTCTAATTTCATCTTGGATCTACTAGCTGCAAGGTCAGTAGTTTAGAACCATCAGCCACTGTCTGGGGGAGGATGAGGCTTTCTACTCCTGTAAAACTTTTGTTTGGGGGACCCACAAGGGGATGTCCTACCATGTCTTCCAGAATTGATTCAGTGGTAGTGAGTTTGGTTTTTATTACTAAAAAATTTCTACCTGTCCTCATATATCTGAGGAATTTGCTTTAATATTTCTGATAGTCTGTTGCTTGGACTATACATATTTGTAATAACTGTATTATTATTGCATAGGTACCCTTTAAATGATACAGATTCCATTTTCATTTCACTTAGTGCCGTGGTCCTCAACCTTCCTCATGCCGCAGCCCTTTCACACGGTTCCTCAGGTTATGGTGATTCCCCAACCATAACATTATTTTTGTTGCCACTTCATAACTATAATTTTGCTACTGCTATGAATTGGGCAATCCCTGTGAACGGGTCATTTGACCCCAGGAATTCCATCTTATCTGATAGTAAGATCACCAAGTTTGCATTTAAAATTTTTTGTCTGCCCAGCACACACTTGCCTATCACTTGTATTTTCAGTTTTTCCCACATCATTTTCTTATAAATACCACTTTATTTAGGACATAGAATTGAGTGTTCTTTATTCTAACACTTGCTTTTTGATGGAAGGACATTTTAGTTCATTTAAATTTATTGTTTAAAGAGACATTTTTGACATCCTTATTTTAAAATTATATTTTCAATATCAAAAACAGAAAAGGCCAAACAGATGTCTCTTGGTTTAAGTACAGCCAACCTGATACTTAGAGGCGAGCCGTTGTCTCATGTGTGTGGGGTGTCTTGTCAGGAGAGAGCAGTCCTGGAGAAGAACATCATGCTTGGTCAAGTGGAGGAGTTGCCAAAAAGAAGGCTCTCCACAAGATGAATTGACCCAGAGGCTGCCACACTGGGCTCCCACAGAGCAATACATGTAAGGTCCGCCCAGGCCCAGGCATTGTTTCCTTTGTTGCCCATATACGGTTGCTTTGAGTTGTAATGGAATTGACAACACCTAACCACCACCACCACCATCACAGCAAAACAACCACAACCACCACCACAAAATACCGTATATAATCGAGTAGAGACTCACCCAAATATCAGCTGAAGCATCTAATTTTACCACAAAACTACATGAAACATGTGTTAAACAATGAGCCTATACATGAGTATATACAGTAAGTAGAACCTAGAGTAATTCTTCAAGAGAAAAGAAGCAACAGATTATGAGCTAATTTACTTAAGAAAATTAATTATGATGTAATCCTTACAAATACATTGAGAGGAAAATAATCACTGGTACAGAGAATTTCTCTTCATTTGCTTTGTTTAGAGCTAATCAAATATATTTTTAAAACTTTTATAAACTATAGAATTTTCTAGAAAAATATTATCAACTAGTAGTCACAACTACTTAGGGAAGCATGGGGCTCTTATGTTAAGTTTCTAACTACATGCCCGGCGGTTTGGCTTCCCTGGCAGGTCTGTGGGAGAAAGATGGGAATTTTTGCTCCCTTCAAGATGTGCTGCATTGATAATCTACGGGGTCTCTTCTAGTCTGTCCTCTAGAGTTCTTGTGAGTCCAAGTACACTTGATGGTCATGAGGTTTTGTTACTTTGTGATGACCCTTTGGGACAGATCACATAAAAAGCCCTGTTCGTGAGGTGGCGTCAGCACATGATTCTTCCTCAGAAAAAACGGCAGCAGGAGGTATAGAACACCGTCATTCCCATTGGCCTACACTCCTCAAAGTTGGGTTACCATCTCAGGATGTGATCTTGTGACCTCATCCAACCACGCCCCACTTTGTATCAGGGGAAATTCATGATCCGGCCACTGTCTTCCAGTGTTAATGCTGCCACCCACAGCCATCTAGTCAATCCTGACACAAAGCAACCCTACGTGGGGATTCTGAGTCTGTAGACCTTTATCAGGATAGATAGACTCGTATTTCTCTTGTACAGCAAGGAACTGCCCCTGCAGTTTGAACCCTGCCCCTGCAGTAGCAGTTCAACAGTAGCTGAGAGCACCACCAGGACTTGTGGGATAATACTAGAGGGATTCCAAGTGTTCTTGAAAAAGTTACATCATATTCTTTTAAAAATTGATTTTATTTTATTAACATGCCTTGTTACAAATGCTATTATGGAAGTAACAGAATATCAAACTCTGGGAGCAGAAGGTCTTGAGGTGTGCAACAGCTATGACATGAACAGGGTCTTCATCAGTTGCATGAATTCTTAATTATTTATTAAATCATTTTATTGGGGGCTCACACAACTCAACACAATTCATTCTTACATATTTAGAAGCACATTTGTACATTTGTTGCCATCATCACTTTCTGAGCATTTTTTTCTACTTGAACCCTTGGTTTCATCAACTCTAATTCTATTTTTCCATGAGCTTTTTGAATCCCCTTCAAGTGATAACAGGGCAACCACACATGCATGTTGGACTGCATGTAGAAGGAGGGAGGGAGGGAAAAGGGAAATGAAAGGTCAATGGGGAGATAAAAGTGGAAAGGTTCGTTTGGAGCAGTGTTCGTTGCCCCCTTTTAGGAGAATACTCTAGATTTACAGGCGGTCTTTGAAGCATTCCTTCCTGCTTTACTTCACTAGGATATCATAGTGGAATTCTGGATTTCTTGAAGGAACAACCTTCTCTTAAAGCACAGGCTTTATTTTGGGTCTGTTATTAGCAATGGCACCCAGTACTAGCTATGGAGATGTTGAGAGTGATTACAGTACGCCTCCACGGTTAGCACCAGATGAACTCCACAAGAGTGTAAAAGAATGCAGATGGAATGTCTTCTATTAGCATAGAAGAAATAAGATTATGATAGAAATAGAAACAAAATTTTGAATTACCTATTTCATTTAAAAAGTACATGATTAAATCATTACACATTAACATAAATAGCCCATTATTATGAAAATGACTATATTTTCTAAAGCAAAAATAGAATTTTTGAATAGAGCAACATAATTTTACCTCTCTGCAAATATTTTAATGTCTGACTCAATAAGTTATAGCTAGTATCTCATATCTACTGTAATCAATCTGTTACAATAGATCATTTTGATTGAAATATGTAAAGAAAGTTTACCATCACACAGATAAGAAATTGGACAATGGAGGAGAGTTTTAAGTCATTGTAAATGTTCTCTTCTAGGAGTTGGAGATTTTCTTCTTTGATACAAATCTCAAATTAAATACTAGTGGTTTTCAGAGAGTCACTTTCAATGTGGACTCTGAAACCAAAAAACTCAGCTTTCCATATTTAATTACATTGAAATGTATTCATTTTGAGTGAATCACTTATCCATACATGGTTTTATAACATATCCTACATTAGACATTTGAAAAATATGGAACATTGGGTTATTGCAGTGTACCAAATGTTGATACATTACATTGGACAATATTCTTTTTTATTATCAACACTATTCTTATCAGAAAAAGCAGTAGGAAGCACATGATGGCAGATAGCAGGTTGCAAAAAATCTAAATTTTACTTAAAAGATTGGATGTTATCGTTGCCAACAAATACTGCCAGTTGTTTTCTTTCACTTTGAAAAAGTGTCTGCCACATATCTAAGCCTGAAAACACATAGTTTGTCTTGTCACTTGTTATTCCAAGTAAAAATGGTCTTTCGTGAAAATGAGCGCAGTCTGCTTGCAATTCAAACAGTCACAAAAATACGAGACATTATATGTCAGAACACAGCAGAAAGGCTTCATATATTCATCCATTTCACTGCACAAAATATGACTCTGTACTTCAGGACCACTTGTTAATAGCATTATTTCTATAATAATAGAAGTTGTTAATAACATTAATGTTAATAGCATTGACAACTTGTATTACTTCATCAAGGATATTTTTAAGTGAAATTGACTTTCAAATTATCGTTTATTTTACTATGAGCATATGGAAATGAAAAGCTCAAGAGCAACTAGAACGAAGAAATCCAAGCTGCACTGGAATCCTTGTCAAAAACATGACTCCAGGAATAGGTGTGTCACAGGAAATGTGTGCAACATTGTAAATGGTCACTCATCTACAACAAGAAATTTAAAAGGCAGCTACCTGCCCAACCAACTGAAAGGAATTCATATCTATGCCTATTTCAAAGAAAAGTGATCCAGCAGAATGTGGAAACAATTGATTAATATCATTAAAATCACATGCTAGTAAACTACTGAGGATAATTCAAAAGTAGTTGCAATAGTACATTGAGAGGGCTGTACTAGAAATTTCAGCTGAATACAGAAAAGGGTATGGAACAGAGGACATCCTTACTAATTTCATATCTGTCTTTGCCGAAAGCAGAACAGAAAGGTATTACTCATGTCTTACAGACTATGCAAATGCACTTATCTGTTTGAATCATAATAAATAATGTATACCACTGAGAAAAATGAGAATCCAGATCATTTCACAGTGCCATGTGGAACGTATACCTAGACCAAGAGGCAGTCATTCAAACAAAACAAAGTTTTAAACTACAGCATTTAAAAGGAAAAGTATATGTCAGAGCTTTGGTCTTTTACCATACTTATTCACTCTGTATGCTAAGCAAATGACCTAGGAAACTGGACTTCTGAGAATAAGAATGAAGTATTAGAACATGAGAAAGACTCATTAACAACTTGTGATAAGCAGATGACACACTTTGCTTGCTGATTAAAATCAATGACTACAGCCTTCTATGTGGAGTACACATTAGCATAAAGAAAACAAAAACTTCTCACAATTGAACAAATAAACAACATCATAATTGTTAAGAGTAAGCAAGATTGTGATTGTCAAAAAGTTCATTTTGCTTGAAACCACAATCAATGCTTAGGGAAGCGGCAGTCCAGAAATAAAATTACTTGCTGTATTGGGGAAATCTGCTGCAAAAGGCTTCCTTAAAATGTTAAAACAAGCAAACAAACCAAAAAACCAAAGACATTACTTTAAAGAGTAAAATTCACCTCATGTGAATGTGAAGACTAGATAATGAATCAAGATGACTGTAAAAAGAGTCAATGCCTTTGAATGATGGTATTGGTAAACAGTATTTAATATACTGAGGACTTCCAGAAAAATAAGTAAACCTGCATTGGGAAAAGTACAGCCAAAATGTTCCTTAGAAGTGAAGATAGTCTAAATCCACATGGAAGAGAAGTATACTATCATCAGTCACCGAAGGATTTGAATTCATATAAACTGAAGTCGAAGGTGGGATCTGTATCAGATTCTAAATTCTGAGATTCCATTGTGCAGAAGGTGATGGATAACAGTGGGAGCCCAAGATCCATTCATTAGTGGGAAATATACATAGGAAATATGCCTCTGGAGGACTCCCTGTCCAAAATTGAGGGATGGGAGCAAAGTGGTGACTAAGCAGAATGCTCTAGAGAGAGGAGTCCAGATCAAAATCCAACCTGAACAGTTAAAACTTTGTCATAAATCTGACCTGAACAGTTAAAAATTTGTCAGTAAATCCTATGATGCAGGCAGGTTTCCATAATTTTCTATATTTTTGGTTTGTACTCTTTTTGTTGTTCATATTAGAGTATATCTGAGAGGTGTCATATAAATGGAGGTCACCTTCTTGAAGCTGTGCTATATGCTTTCCATGTTTCAGTATATGAAACCCAGGATTGATGAACCTGTGGGGGACAGCATGTAAAATAAGCCTTTCAGGGTAGACAGTGGTGGGGTGGGGTTAAGAGGGAGACAATTTCAGGGAGGCCATGTAGAAAAAGATTGTTTGGAAACTAATTGTGGTAGTAATTGTACAATTCTACTTGACGTGATTGAAATATGGAAAGATATGATATACGTACAACATTCCAACTTAAGAAAAAAAGCAAGGATATTGAGAATTTGTACCATGAAATTTGAACATTTCATCAATAATTTCATGAGAAGTAGCACAAGGATGGGCTCTATGAGGTGGAGATTAAATATGTCCCAAATCTCCAACTTTTTTAAAAGTTCTCAACTTCATCCTGATAACTACACCCCCTCCTCACAGTATTCTTACTCATGTCTTAAGTGTTTGGTAATCCTCTGCAACATCTCATAGAACTCATTGATCATTAAGAAGATGGTTCTTAAGGTTGTGGAAGCTGGAAAATCCCAAAATTTGGGTTCAGATATCAGTTTGGAACATTCTCCTCACTCATGTGGTTGCAGGGGCTGACGAATCCAAATTGACAGGTCAGAGGACAGGTTCTTGGCTCTTAAGACTGTGGAAGTTGATAAATCGGGTCAGGAGAAAGGTCGCTGACTTGAGTCAGCAGAGATAAGTCAGATACACATGTGGAAAAAGAGGGTTTTTTTCCAACCACTGTCTTTTATATCTGGCTTTGTGGAGCTGCGGAGGTACAAAATGTCCCCAGTTAGTTGGTTGGTCAAGCAAAAGGCACATTGGGTCTTCCATCACTGGACACTGATTTTTCTAGGGTAATATCTGACGTCTGCCTGATGTACTACAGGAAGATTCAACACAAGAACTAGTCTTCTCCACATCTTTAGTTGCTAAGTAGGAAAGTCACAAAGATGGCCTTTTCCCCATGACTGAAGTATTGATGCAACTGTGTTTTCAATTTTTTGATATCACAAGATCAGGTGCACATTGGTGCACATGCTAGGCAAACCAGGTCTGGTTTCAGTCTGTTCTGTGATCCCTATTTATTGGCTATTTTCAATTTATCAAACTGGCAGCTTACTTACTATTTAAAGATAATTTAAAACTGGAAGATAGCTTTTGTTTTAACACAGATATCAAAGATGATGGCTAATTTTCAAGTATCAAAGGCATTCCTATATATTGGTTGCAGACTCCACCCTCAAGAAAACTAAGGGTGGTAATTTGAACCTTTAATAAGGTTAGGGCTCAAAATACATCTTACCTTAATCCTGTCTCATTACCACAACATAATACTCACTCCAAAATGGGGCCATTACCACAGGCATAGAGGTGAGAACTTATTATACTTAAAAAAAGAGGAGACTATGGTTAGAAGGGACATATTAAATAATTCATTTAACCAAGGGACAAGTCCCTAGAGAAGCATATCATACATGGTCTAGTATTGTATCAGTGAAAAAAGAGGAAGACCTGCAATGGGATGAATTGACCTCATAGTTGCTACCAGCTGTGAGTATTACACTGGACTAGGGAGTGTTTCATTCTGCTGCATACTGGGTTCCTATGATTTGGAACCAATACAATAGCACCTCATAATAATAATGACAATTCACAAAATGATCTATGGATATATAGTATTGGTATTAGTATCCTATAAGCAAAACTGTGAGTTGTGTCATTTCTGTAGATTAGTTCATTTGTGAGGTCAGCTAATGAGCAGCTGGTCTCAAAATGATGCTTCCACTTGTTCGTCAACTAATACTATTTACAAATGTGCAGCTCATCATCAAGAAGTCTACTTTGCTACTTATTTTGGGGATGTACAGGTCACTGTCATCTCTTTGCCTCTTTCTTGTGTGTCTTCTACTTGATGACAACTTGATGTTTGGGGCACGACTCCATCACTTTTTTTTTGTTTGTGATTTTAGTTCCCTCTGGAATAGTTGAAAATGAACTATGCTTGTGTTATTTTGTGTTTTGGGTACTTGTATTCTGTGCTATTTGGGATTATAGCCGAGGGAGAAGATGAACATGCCAATATTAGCATGTTCAATAAGACAGAAAATAGCAAATTCTGTAGAGGCTATGGAGAGATCAGAATGCTTTTATGCTACTTGTAGAACTGTAAAATTGTACAACCATTATGAAAATCAGTATGGCACATCCTTAAACAAATGGAAATCCTAATACTTTGTGATCAAACAATCTCTCTAATGGGTATATACCTTGAAGAAATTAAAAGTATAATACAGGCAGACATCTCTTCACCTATGTTTATTGCAACAATTTCAACAATAGTGAACATGTTTGGCAGTTACATAATCTACGGCCAACTTGCTCAGGGGTAGGGTGTATCCTTTCAATCAGGTCACAGCTTGATGATTTTATTTGGAGGCACAGTGGAGATAAATAGTTCCTCAGAGGCCAGATACACTCTCTCTGCTACACATTTCTATTAACACAACACATGGAGTTACACTGATGGAGTCAGAGGCATGGAGATAGAGGAGCCACATGGAGACCCATGCCAGTGCTGAGATGCTTCCACTACCACTGGATCCACAAGACTTTCCACACACTTTGCTTTGATCTTCCTGGACTCAGTGTCATTGCATGTGTTGTATAAGTCTAAAGAGGAATTTATGGACTAGCATCAACATATAGGGTAATATTGGACTTCTGGACATGATTTGGACTGTGCTGGGATATTTTCATAATGTATGATTGCTCTTTAATATAAAGTTCTCTCTTATACACATCTGAGTGTCTATCACTTTGTTTCTTAAGTCAACCGAGGCAACCAGAACATGGAAGTAAACAAAACAAAAATAATTATAGAAGAATGGATAAACCAGCTCTGGTCCAGTTACACTATGGAATTTTATTCCTCAGTAAAACTCAGTTATTCTTACAAAGATAAATACTTAATATAACCATTGTTATAAGCAAAAAGAAATGTGATTTATATACCAAAATACAAGACTTAGATGACTGTGAGGGGGCTAGGGATGGTGATGGGAAAAGGGAGAGTAGAAGGATGGTGAGGGCAAGTATAAGGAGAAGGGAGTGGGGGTTGGGAAGGAGGGTTAAATAGAGAAAAAAAAGGGAATTGAATGAAAGGAAAATTGCTCCATGATAAAAACACATCCCTTTAGATTCATTACCCTGCAGATCTAAATCTTCATCTGACTGGCTAAAAAAGAGAAAAAGAAAAAGTAAAGTGGACTTGGAATCTTTAGTGACCTACAAGTTTATGTCACCAGAAAATGAAGTTCAAACTAAAAGTTATCACAAAATGATTTCTGTAAATAATGTTTCATTTTGATGTAACACAGAGTAAAGACTTAAATCACATAGATTTTGATTATCACAAAAGGAAACACATAACCATCACTGAGTCCAGAAATACACTATAACCCACACCTCGAGGCCGACACCTTTCTCAGTCTCACCCTTGCTTCTAGTCACAGATCACCTCCTTCCTGAGTTGTAGGTTTGCTTTGCAAATTCTGCAATAGTCTATAAATAAAATAATATAGTCTGTAATTTAAAAATCTATTGCTACTTTGTTCAACATTGTGTTTGCATGACTCGTGCCTTTGTTGGATGAATAACACAATTTACTTTAAATTCTTCCATTGAGAGACAGATTTTCAGAACAGGGTTATGACTAATGCTCCTGTCAATACTTGTATGTGCCATTTTTGTGCACCAACAAATAGTTTTTATACTGCATGTATCCTAAGGACTGGAACTGCAGTGTTATAAGATAGGATGTTTTTTCACTATCAGGAGATAATGATCTAGAAGTCCCCCAAGATGGTCTTAGTTTGAAATTCGCCTCAGTGAGTAATGAGATAGAGCAATTGTATGTATAGTTTGTTGGATTTTTAAATAGTCTTGTTCTTTTAGAACTGTTTATTCAGGAATCAGGTCCAATTTTCTTAGGAGTTGCCTCCTTCTCTTAAAGACTAGGAATTGTTTACTAATACAATACATCTGAAATCATAGAAACTTTTAAAGACAAAAATATTAAAGTGTGAAGCTATTGTTTCTTGAAACATCCTCCATCAGGTTTTTCAAGATGGTGTTTCATCTTTCCAACCCTGCTCAAATAATTCTGCACTCATCCACTGATACTGCATTAAAATGGCACTTGAGTATCTCTGAGGACTGAAGTCATGTTCCTCTTGAGTTTTGAAAAAAAAAAAGTTTAAAGGGGCAAGATCAGGGCAACAGGGTAGAGAGGACAAGGCTTCTCCCAAAAAACCTAGTATATAAAAAAATTCACAGTCATACTAAGTAGTGAATAGTGCATCTGGGACTTGAGCTGAGACAATAGTGTACTTTCTCATTTATAAACCTTTCTCATTTATAAAGCTTTCTCATTCATTTAAGATACCATCACATGGGGGCTGAGACCTTGTGGCGTAAGTGGTTGAGTGCGGAACTGCGGCCCAAGGGCTTGGCGGTTCAAATCCAGCAGTGGCTCTCTGGCAGCAAGGCTGGGTAGCTCCCACGACCACCAGAGGGCAGTGATGCCCCCCCAAAATACATCAAATGAAAACATCTATATCTATTTTTCCAAGTTTCCGTTTTATTTTTAAATTCAAACATGTTTTCCACAGGCATCTTTGCTCAAGATTTCTGGTGTACATATATATTCCTATGTACAGCTTTAATTTTTTTATATCATGTCAAGTTGTTTTTCTAAATTGCCCTCACAAGCACTGTATGAGAATTTCAGTTTCATTACATTATTTCCAATATTTTTTTATTTTCAGATTTTAGTCTCTGTCAATTCATGAAGTATGTGATATCATATTTGATTTTAGTTTGTATTTCCTTGGTTGGTAGTGTTGCTAATAATTCTAGACATTTGAGTTTCTTTTCCCATGTATGGATTTTTGAAATTCTTTGCCTGCTTTTTTGACTGGATTGTTTGACTTTTGTTGGTTTATGGGAGGCATTTTCACATATTAGGAAAAAGAATACTTTACCACTCATACTCATTAGAAATGCAAAGGAGCTCCCAAACATCCATGGATAAATAATATTAAAAGGTAATGACAATTTTTCATGAGAATTTTGAAGGCCTGCATTTCTTCTCTTAGTCTATGGTTTATCTTTTATTTGTGTGTTTAAATATTATAAAAATGTATACTTTTAAAAATCTGATGTAGCCCAACGTGTCAGTCTTTTATTAGCTGGAGGAGTTTTTTTGTTCATATTTATTTATTTTTTAAGGCAAAATAGCGTGTTACTACAAAAAAATTTTTATTTTTTACTTTCAGATAATTACCAAGTTGCCTTCCAGACTAGCTTTACATATTTGTACCAAAGTGATGACATGTGTGATAATGCAGATGCTAAAAAGAAGACTCAGACTTTAGACGATGTTACATGGATTCTTCTAATTCGCTACTATATTCAATTGCAACGAATTAATAATATGAGCAAACTGCTTGGTAGGTTTTGATGGATTGATACAGGATGCATTTTTGTTAGTCTCTGCTTAATTCATGTTTAAGATACTTTTCTGAATTAACTTTCATTAGAAGATGAACAATTCAAGAGTTCTTAACTAGAGCTATGTGAATGTTTAGATAGAAAACCATGCCAGCATTAGTAGTTTCCCTTGAACGTCTATGTATTTTGCACCATATGTTTATAATTATTGTTATAAGGAATTGCCCAGAGGTTTCAAAAAACTGCTAGAATAGTGCAGGCTCAAAGGAGAAATCAGAGCAATCAATTGATATCTAACAAAATTCACAGGCTAAAAACTTGACTTGAAGAATGTCCCAGTGTGATTATCTAAAGAGGAAAAAAAATGCATGACTTCACATGGTAAATTTAGCTCCATGAAGTTTTAAATCAGTGTTACTGGCTAAATAATATTCATATACACTGAGGTAATGAAGTAGGGAACTGCTGGTAATCGCTCCAGCTTACTCATTCATCTATCAGTGAGAGAGTTTTACATGGTAATTCAAAAAGTCCCTAGCAGCATTGAGCATTCACAGTCTATGGCTATAGTCCATTTTATTAACACCTTCCTTGTTCTTTTATTTTTCCCATCACTCTTTCCCCATGTCTTACTGGTGTCCCGAAGATCGTTTTTTCAAATAAACTACCATCACCTAAATTCTTGCTTTGGATCTCTTTGGGAGCTTGGGGGCGGGGGCCCAAAACAAAACGTCTAGACAGAATATAGACTCTGAACCTAAAGTCATATCCCCTTATGCCTTGGAGATTTCCTGTCTTTCATGTGTTAAGAATCAATTCCATTCATCTTTAAATTGGTGGAAACTATTGACAGTCTATAGCTGAAGTAAAGATAGAGAAAGGAAATGATTAGAGAATAACTACCAACAAAGTGGAAGCCATTCTTTTATGTAAGATGACTAAATTAAGCTATTTTTCTTTTTTTTAAGCGTTTACAAAGCCAGGACATGGAATTGCGTTGCCAGATGATACACTGTGCACCTCCCTTTTCAACTCTGGATTAATTTTGCGCCAAAAAGAAATGCATTTTTTCCTGAAAAAATTCTTACAGATGTATTCTTCCTCTTGTATAGAAGAATTCCCCAAAGAGCTTTTTCTAGGATGGGAGAAGCAATCTTTTTCAGAAAAAGCTTCACAGGACTCCTCATCCAAGGTAAGGTTTTTCAGCATTTGTATATTTATGCAAGACTTTCTGGAATCATCCTTCTAATGCCCATGGAAACATATTAGTCTCAATATTGGCACAACAGTCTCAAGAAAGACTCATTTTGGCTGTACCACATTCATAGGTCAAACAACCCTCTTGAAATTTTAGGACATTTCACATTTTAAGTGTTCTGTCTCATGGTATTGTTGGTGTTGCTAGGCATGATAGAGTTAATTCCATCGCATGGTAGCCCCATGTGACACGATGGAACTTCCTCCTAGGATTTGGGTGGCTGTGATCTTCACAGAAACAGATGGCAGGGAGGTTTTAATCATGAGGGTGGCTGGTGGGATTAACTTAACAGTTGTGAGACCAGGGCTCCTTGTTGTCTCCAAGAATCTTCAACATATCTCATAATTTTCCATCTTTCTGTACCAAACATCTTTCAGACAGCTATTGCATGCATTTCAATGGAGTTATCCTACAAGAAAACTAGACTAGAGGATTTCTAAATCTCCTCTCAGTTTATGTCCCTTTGTTTTGAATGTGTAAATTAAAATAATTCCCTGTACATACTTTTACAACTATTAAAGTGAGTAAACAGCAACACTCATTTTTAAAATGATTAAAAATTTTTTAAAGAAAGTGTTATAAATGGAAAAGAATTTATCAGATTTTCAAATATAGAAACTTTAGAAAAAGTTCTCTATCGAAGAGACATTTTTAAAATTTAAACTACAAGTGTCTTGTAAGATAACAGTGTTTCAATAAACTAACAAGATGGATATCTTGGGAGATAATGCAAAAGTGAAAGTTTTTACTAGAAGTAGTAGGTCTATGCATGCTAGTGTTTTCCACAAGCATGAATCTTAGTGGTTGGAGGAAGACAGGATGGATATGGCAGTATTCCGGTAGGTGGTCTTTGTGTTGTAGCAAAAAAACAGTGTCACAGACTTAGAGGAAAATGACATTATAATTCTTCAGAGATTTTTTTTCAAAAGAAAATGGCAGAGCCATTAGAAGCTACTGTGAAAATTTATTAGTTTGACAGTCAATAATGTGTATGACCAATTGGAAAAGAAAGCTATCTAAAATTATAATTAATTGTTAACTAAAATTAAAGGAAAAAACACACACCTGAAAGATCAGGACTTCAGTCTCAGGAGACCACAAGATTTATTGACAGAGTGTTGTTCACAAAGATAATGTTCAAAATACTCTATGTGGGTGAGTAGCAACTGAGGTCAGAGTCGTTCCTAAATTGCATCTAAGTCGCAACTGCTAGTCTCTCCCAATCTGGAGAAAAGAAGAGTGATTAAAAACCAAATGACATAAATACAACCATCCAGTCAACTAATGGAACACTAGTCCCTATAATCCTGAGACCAGAAGAAGGAGATGGTGCTTGTCTACAAAGAGCAAAGACCACCCTGGCTGTAAAGGGTCATACTGGCTGATCCTGGATAGAGTGAGAGAATCTTGTGAAACAAAACTCAAAGTCATAAAGTTGAGCAGGCTTCATTATTGGAAAGACACAGGTGGGGTCCCATGACTATGACCCTTAGCCTCCCTTGGAGTATGAACTGAACTCACTCCTGTGGTTAAAAAATCCAACTGTTGCAAGCAAGCAAAGAAGCAAACAATCAAAGAAAAAAAAACCTAATCACTTGAGATTAATAAGGCAGCATTTATCCAGTGTTAAAGTTCAGAAGTTTAGGGGAGGAAAGGGACAAAAGCAAGAAAGACAGAAAGTGAAGTGTGTGATGGTGCACTGAGAGGACTATAATGGATAAATTGAAACAAAATGTGCAGGAATTGATGAATATAAAACTGATGGTTTTCTCTGTAAACCTCAGCCTAATTAATGATAAAATGATTTTTCCAAGATAGAAATCAAGAAAAGGAATTTAAATTAAAGTAAAAAACAAAACTTGGTTACCATAGAAGGAAGAATCAAAGTTGATTCTACTATTCGGAATTTGACTGATTCTTAGGGAATGGTGGTTTCAGACAGATAAGAGAGAACATGGAGTTATGACAGGTTTGTGACATAACGTGCTTTGGAGAGAGAATTTGAGATTCTGGCGGAAAACCTAAATAGATCCAGTCATCTAATTCTCAACTTCCAGTAAATGTTTGTCAATAGATCACATCATTTGCACAAAATGCTTCCTAAACTAGAAAACAGCCCTAATTTATCTTGAACTTTTTCCTTGACTTTGGATTGAACTTCAGAAGTCTCTAGTTTTTATAATGATACACTTGCCTAAAAGAAAGAGACAATTTATATTTCCAGCTATCTCAGAGAAATAAATGAAAATGGTGACTTATTCCAGAATGGGAGCCCTCACTGGCCTTTACTAGAATATAAAAACCTATGTCTTGGGTAGAAAATGACCATTTTCTAGGTCACTCTTTTTTTGATCATTTAATACCCTTCCAAAACTAAGAGTCAGATCACTAAGATTTTTAAACACTGGTGAAAAAGAATCATCAGTGTTATAAAAATTCACTTTAAGAAGTGACTCTCGGCTAAGCCCCAGTGGCGTAAGTGGTTGAGTGCGGGACTATGGCCCATGGACTTGGCAGTTCAAATCCAGCAGCAGCTCTCAGGAGCAGCACTGGGTAGCTCCCACGACCACCAGAGGGCAGTGAGGCCAAAAAAAACAAAAAATAAAAACAACAACAACAACAAAAGAAGTGATTCTCAAATTTGGGGTGGTGGGTAGGGATAGGGAGTTCCCTCCTGGAGAGTGTATTCAATCACATTTTCCACTTTCTTTCCCCTCCCTTCCCAGTCACTTAGGTATTGGAGGATGCTCAATAATCATATTTCCTACTCATGTTCCAAACCATCTGAGGATTAAAAGAAAAGAGTAAAACAGTTCATGATTTGGAAGTATATTTTTATGAATCTTAAAGTTATCATAGGGTATGGTTTATATCTACTGGCAAATGGTCTTCCTAGTAATGAATATCATATTCATTCATTTTTTCTTACCTGCCACAACTATTAGTAGTTCACTACAGGGGCCCCAGTGCTTTTGCGGGTTAGTCAATGAGTACTAGCCATAAGGTCAGTGGCTCAAACTGACCAGTTGTCCTGTGAAAGAAAGGTGAGGCCATCTGCTTCTGTGAATCTTTGCAGTCTTGGAATCTCTATATAAGATCCCAGGGAGGCAATGGGTTTGGTGTGTTTGGTTAGGGGTCTCACCTCATCTCTAGGTAGCACAAATGGTTTGTACTTAATCGCTAACCATAAGATTGTTGGTTTGAATCTACCCAGTGGTACTGCAGAAGTGAGACCGGGAGATACGCTTCTGTTTAAGATTCCAGTCAAGAAACCTGGTGGGACACAGGGGTTTGCCATGAGTTGGAATGGCTTGATGGCAAATACCAACAATGGTCTCCTCATGGACAAGCCCCTTAAATCTGTTGCATGAATTTCACCCTCAAGAATAAAGGCCGGAGCAAAGTATATCCCCAAATTCTTTCCCCTCGAGAGAAGAATGGATCAGAGGGTGGAAAGGTCAGAATTATAATCTTGCTGCCTATCCCTTCACAAGGAAGACATGGTAGGAATAAAATCACTTTCATTAGACACCCAAATTGGATTCCTTCTTTCAGGGAACCCATGACTGTCTTTGAGGGCTGCTACTATGTCCCAGATACCCTAAGACAGTGATTCTCAACCTTCCTTATGCTGCCCTTTAATATAGTTCCTCTTGCTGTGGTGACCCCCTCCCCACCATAAAATTACTTCCGTTGCTACTTCCTAACTGTAATTGTGCTACTGTTTGGAATTGGGTGACCCCTGTGAAAGGGTTGTTTGACTCTGCCAAAGGGTCACGACCCACAGGTTGAGAACTGCTGCCCTAAGAGGTTTGAAGTAAGCGTCACAGCGGAAGGTTGAAAACACCAGTTTTAATGAATTCATTCTTGTGAATCTCTTATAAAGATTTGGGACCTAATTTGTATGCCTTCTTGAATGCTGTGAGAAAGGAACTAGACTTGAGTGTTTTAGGATTCAGGGCAGCCTATCATTACCCAGTGCCTAAAGATGATACTCCCAATATCCAACCTTGAATACACTGCAAATTTAGTTGACATTTCTGTGGCAGCAGTATTATCAAAGACTTGTTTTACCCTGTTTGCTCTTTTTTAAATATATAATTAGTGTAACACTCTCCCAGGATCATCAGCTCTGGCGATCACTGTCATGTGCCTGACAGGTGTAAGCCACATAATCATGTGTTAGTTTCACTGTGGTAGACAGCTAATGAGCATAGAGTTTTTCAGGATTTTTTTTGTCAAGCTTGGTTGATTTTTAAAATAATGTTCTTCTAAACCTTGAGTCACTCAGGATGCTATTTCAATCAAGTCCTTCCCATAATTTGATACCTATACCTGCTTTTCCCCCCACAAAGAAGTAGATGCCTTTCCAAAAGGATCGTTTCTTGGAGGCAGGTTCATCAGTGGTGGGAGTCTGTATGTGATCAAGACTATCAAAGCTTTGTGATGGGAAAGGCAAGGTGCCAAATAAATGGCATTACCAATTCCAAAAAAGGATCTGACTGTCATTGTGTGCAGAGCTGAGTACATGCTTAGACCATGTGCCTGTAACACTCCGTGCAAGGTCAACTATCTGTGAGGAGTGACTTTTCTCCTGTCTGTGCTTTCATTTCAACAAAGCAAACATATTAAAAGGACACATTGTAAATAAGTGAAAGTGAAACACAAAACAGACACTTGTACACCTGTGTTGACTGCCACAATATTAACAGTAGCCCAGGTAAAAATAACTGAAACTCATCAATAGGTGAATACATAAACAAAATGTGATATATACATGAAATGGAATATTATCTGAGAGACATGCCACAACCCCTTGAACCTTGGAATCATTATGTAGAATGAAGTTAACTTAGTTATCAAAGGATACACACAAATACGTAGAGAGTAGAAATGATTAGTGAGAAGAGTAGGTCAGAAAAGATTGGGGGGCAGTTTTTGCTTGGGGGCACTGTGTGTGAATGGTGAGGGATCATTGGAAAGAATAGGAATAGGGGTGCCACAACATGAAGAGTATAATCAATGTCTTAGGTTTTACACACATGTAAAACCTGTTGAATGGGCAAACGTTTGGGGTCTGTTTTCACCACAAAAGCAATAACAACAAAAGAGTGCAAAGTAACTCATCAGTTAGAAATATGTGAGCCATTCCATTAGCAATTAGATGTTGTTTTTTTTAGTTATGAAATTTAATGTCTATTTTGTACTAATGTTTATTACAATTTATCATTATTAGGACTATGTTAATAAACCTTACATCTAGTGTCATAAAAGGACACACTGTAAATAGTGAATAGCAGCTATCTGTTAAAATAAATATTTACTTAGCTAGGAAAAATATAAATGCTCTGCTAAAACCATTGCCAGAGCTGCTGAAAGCCAAGTAGAAATGGAGGGGGGGGGGGCGGGGAAAGAAAATAAATTGTATTTTTCTTCCTCAATCAATTATTTGCCTAATTTTTTGGTTATCTTCCTGACATAGTATTGCTCTTTTGTCCATTTTTTCATGGTTTCATACTAACTTTCCTACTTACTGTGCATCTGGGTCATACTTTTAGTATCATGGTGCTAGTAATTGGGGATTCTGGCTTCGTTATGTCCTTTTGTGATAGTCTCTATGCAATTCTGAAAAGTTTTCACATTTAATTTTACCTTTCAGTCAAGATATTTTTCCCCTTTTATCAGTAGACAACTTGAAAGGTCAATGTCTTTATTTCCCATTTTATTTTATTTTGAAGACTTGCACTGACAGTCTTATAGCCTATCTTGAATAGACTCAACAATAAACGAGGGACAAAAGCTGTACAGAAACACCAGGCATCCCTTTCTGGTCACTGACGTGCTCCTCTTGGGTGACCAAACGTTGAGATGTCTCAGGTGTCAGAAGTATAATAGAGGAACAGCTGCCCTCTTAGCCAGCTATTAATCTAGGCACCACCAAGGAATTAATTTTGAAAGAAGAAGGTCTTTACTTGAGAAAGTATTTCCTCTCAGCCTAGGCTGTTATTTTTGTTTGTAGTTAGCAATCATGTGTTGCTTTCTTTATGTGTGCGTGTTACTTTTAAAATAAGTAATTTATGACATTACTGACTGCATTCTTCACATTTATGTTTCTTGAAGAATTTAGATTAATAACAAACTTCCATAAAAAAGGCTGGCCCAGATTTACCACACTGAACTTATAAACCACTCACCTTCATTTAAAGCCTCAGAAGAAATAGATTTAACCTTTTAGAGTAAAAACCATACCCTATTGTGCACATGGCACTGTAAAAAATACAAAACAAAACAAAAGCTACCATTGAAAAGTAAAGAATAAAAAATCAGCATGTGAACCAGAAACAAACCAGATGATGTTCTCTGATGGGAATTGTCTCTGTAGAACTTCACCTTTGGGAATTCATAAAAGTAAAAGACATTTGTGGAGTCTATTTTCTTTTGAAGATTCTTTTTTTCTATAGTAATATCTTCTCTCTGAAAATCCAGGAACACCTGAAAGTTCTACTTCCAGTATACAAACTGAAACAATTCCCAGTGTTTTTCAGTGCAATCAATTAAGATGTTTTGACTATTGCATGAATTCATTGCTAGCTATCAAACTGATATTTATTTGCTTTTGTTTTGGGCCCTAGTTAAATCGTGAAAGTTCTGTTCACTCTATTTCATCTGTAAGGATCCTTTCCAGTTCATCTAATGCAGATATCTTGATGTCAGACACAGTAGTACAAGCTGCGAACAAAGAACTTTGTTTCCAATGGTACAGCCCTTCCCTGGAAGGACCTGGAAAGGAAGTGGAGCCTATGGTATGGTAATAAAAATACAAATCTAAATATTCTGCTTATAAATAAAGTTTTAGTAGGTCATTATAATTTTAAGAGTAGACTATGTCCTCCTATCATAAAGATAAAAACTATTTAGCACTAAAAAACCTATACTGCCTAAGAGACTGAATTTGAGGTTAAAAAAAAAAGAAAAGTTTGATTCAAGTTGATAATTTTCAGTTAAAAATATTTATCCTATAAACCAAAGTAAGAAGTATTTTGGGTCATATTTATAGACTTGGGGAAAAATGTGTAGTTTTGTATTTGACCTCCAAAGAACAAACCAGTTGCAAAAAATTAAAGCACTAAAGGCAATGAAATCATATTAAAATACTGTTTTTAAGGCCTTTAATTTCAGAAATAATATAACATAAATGTTAAAAGCACAAAATTAACCTTGGGTCACTTTATGAGAACTTTAGGGAAGATGTGGTAGTCTGGTGTAGACTAAAGAAACAAATCCATAGACACTTATATGTGTATGGAAAAGAGCTTTATATGCAAGAGCAATTGAATATTGAAAAAACATCCCAGCCCAGTCTAGATCAAGTCCATAAGTCCAATATTAGCCCTTATGTCCAATACTAGTTCATAAATTCCTCTATAGGCTCACACAGACATGCAATAATGCCAAATGCAGGAAGATCACAGGCCAGTGGGTAGAAAGTCTTTGGATCCAGTGGCAGCAGAAGTATCTCAGTGCTGGCAAGGGTCTCCTACAGGTCCCGGGGCTCTGGCAACATCAGTGTAGCTCCATGTGTATTGTCTCAGAAATGTCTCCCACCGTGACCAGCCTCCGTGAGCTATTTATATCTCCCTAGCGCCTCCAAATGAGGTCATCAAGCTACAACCTGAGCAACAGGTTGAACCCCACTTCTTCACTATTATTCTTCTTCTCAAATTAACAACAGATTACATAACTACCACCGAAGAGATTTGTATATTACAGAAGAAATTCAAGCATCAGCTGGGATGAAACACTCACTCTTTGACTTGAAAATATCCTCCTACTACAAACATCCTAAATCCTAGTATTTGTTTCATTTAACTTTTGTGATGGTTGCTGCACAATTTCACTGGGAGTGACCCTAGTATAATCTCAGTGGGCATGAGTCTATTGATTTCATTTTTGTTTGTCAAATGAGAAGGGTAAAATCACAAAGACTGAGCCAAGTTTCTTTGAGTAAAGTGGAATGTGGTTTTGGTAGAATAAATGAGGAACGTTTTAAAGTCTTTTCAGGAGAAAAAGTGTACGGAAAGAACCCAGATTTCTATCTGTAAAATATAACTTAGTGCTGCCGGTTTTTATTCTTTCTTCTGCCTGCTTTCCCTCAACACTATGTTGCTGAGATTCTCCCACACTGCTGTGTGAACTGTAGGTGAATTTACTTCATTTCCAGGGTTGTCATTATAGGAGTGAATCATCTTTTTCCTATCTACAAGGAATAGATATTTATATTCTTTCTCAGTATTGCTTGTCCTCTCCTCTGGCTTGCCTTTCCCTTTCTTTGCATGATGTTTTCTGTTATCTCTACTGGTTTAAAAGCACTTTTTAAAATTTCACCACAATATACCTTAATAGATACTTCAACATCTGAAGTTTTCCAGGGAAGATAATAGAATGTGTCTAACTAGCAAAATCACCATGTTTAGCAATTAAGTGGCAGAGACAAAGATTTTCTTTGAAAATGGTTATCAATTTGTATTACACTTATAATGTATTTTCAGGTTTATTGGCAAGGGTAGACATTTGTAACAGGGCTAATTGAGGGCAAGAGGCAGGCGGGTAGATATCCAGAAGCTGTCGAATATCAATTGGAAATTGAACTCATAGGAGATGCCTGAAAACAGACTGGGCTTTTAAAAATGGAACAGTTGGTCAAGAAAGCTCTTTGCAGAGGAACCTTCCACTATAGTATTCCTTTGATTGCAGCTTTCTGTAAGAGCCTCGGGCTTTATCCACAAAATGTTTGCCAGGTAGTTTTACCCTTCTCAGCATTTTTATTTGCTTTATGGCTTCTGCACTGGCCGACACATGCACTTCCCATCTCTTGAGGGCTGTCCCCTCTAGCTGTGCCTCCAGTAGCTTCTGCTACTCTTTCCCTCCTGTGACCCTTGTTAATTCCTTAAACACCCCAGGCCAGCCTCTCTCTCTTCTTGAGCACTACTTCTAAAGTTGGCCTTTTCATTCCGTCCCCGGCTAGCATTCTGGTCCTGATGCCTGGTCATTTATCCATATGCCTCTTTCTAGGCGCACAAAGAGGGCTCTTTTAAAATACCTCTCCGTAGAACCATTTAACATTATTGCCCACATGATTTTGCATACTACTCTTTCTACTCTTTTCCAACCAAATTTTTGCTGTATTTTCCAAGTCCATTTCAAAATTCCAAATCTCTAGAGCATTGGGTCATCATGAGTCGGAATCCACACGGTGGCAGGGAGTTTGGGAAGTTTAAGTGCAGTTGTTTTCGAAGTGTGGCTCCCTGAAGCCTCTTGGGACTATGGAATTAAAGGCATGGGTCATCAGCACATTTCACAAAGCGAAATAGATGGAAAAGCTCAGAATCCATTTCATATTATAAATGAAAATGTCTCGTGTGACTTGTTTCCTGATAGATGGTTAAAAACAAATTTTCTGAGACAAGTTGATATTTGGTTGATGTCAGAATTATTTACTTGCTAGCAAGAGAACCAAAAGAATGATAAAAGGGAAGTCAGGGAAAATGAGAAGGCTAACTAATTGGGAAAATGATTGCCTGATTTAAAAAAAAAGAAGTTCCCTCACTTCCCTCACTTCACAAGGTCAGGGAAACATCACATTTGTGGTTGTCATTACCGGGAACGTCTGGGACAGTGTGATATGAGATGGCCTCACACTGCGACGACAGGAAGAAAATGTAAGAAGCAAATGCTAAGATGGCATTTCAGGTGGAGTAATTAGAATAACAAATTCCATCCATCCGCAGTAGTACTCAGCAATTAACATGGAAGCCTGAGTTGGTGTCAGACAGGGATTAGAAGCAAAGCAGCAACTAACTGCTGATGTGCACAGGTGACACACCTTCTCAAGCGGCTAACAAAGACACGAAGATACGCAGTTTCCATGACTCTTCCTTTGGGAACATTTCCCCTCCTTTAACTTCAAGTGTGTGTGCTCCAGGACATGATAAAAAAAAAAAAGTACTTGATACAAGAAATCACAGTGAAAACAATATAGAGAAGTGACTTAGAAGGACTAGACCTTCCCTGACGTAGGGAGTAGCTAACTAAAGGAGGAACCCTGGTGGTGTAGTGGGTTATGTGTTGGGCTGCTAACACCAAGGTCTTCAGTTTGCAACCACCCCATGCGCCCCGTGAGAGAACAATGAGGACTTCTTCTAGCATAGGGAATTACAGTCTCCGAAACCAACCGGGGCAGTCCTACCCTGTCTCATATGGTTGTTAGGAGTCGGAAGGGACTCCGGGCCAGTATTTTTGGTTTGGTTTTCAGCTAGCTAAAACTCATTAAATATACTAGATAGCAACTCGTGTAAGCGTGGACATAAAGGTTATCGTGTCCATACTGACAAATGTTCCAGGCATTTTGCTTAATATGCTTAAGCAATTTCACAGCAAGCTTATAGGCTGGGTACTCTCCTTAACCCTGTTTTCCAGAAGAAGAAACTATGAGACATGATGGAGAAATACATGCCACCTGGCTCCAACTTTGGCTCCTGAGCATGGTGTCACAAGGGGTCCTCAGAGAGTGTTTCTGGCTATAGGGAGTTCTGGACTCTGCAAGGGAAGGTGGTGAAGTACAATTAATATATGACTTAGGGATTAAAAGTTTAGGGATGAATGGATAGGTGGATAACATGGAGGGCCACTTCCCTCAGCTCACTTGCGTGATCCACCTTAGACTGTTCATTACACCGAAAGAGAAATGCTAGGAGGAGCCGGGTGGACTGGTGGCTGCAAAATAGAAATAGAAACACTGGGTATTTTGATAAAAAATATTTAGTCAAATGGTAGAACAGATAGATGTCTCTATGCTCTGCCTTCTTGAAGCTAAAATTCTTTTTTCAGTTTAATTTTTTAAGGTATATTTTTTGACAAAAAGATCTTTTGCAGAATATAGTTGAATGACCTTAAAAATATTCATCAGCCCCTGGTTATGAATTTGACATCTTTGGGTGATATCAGCATCTCCTAGGCATACACACTAAAAAGGCTCTCCGGATCTGTAATTCTAATGGGCCTATCATACAGTAGGTTTTAAAATAGCTAAAAGAACAAATGTTTTAAGTCAAAGAAACCCAAGACCATAGCTCAGCTTTAAAAAGACAGAGCCAAGGCTGAAGTTTCGAGGGCCCAAATGTGTCTCGAGGCTATACATTTGGACGTTTATCTTTATCCTGTTTCTTCTTCCTGCCTTCTTTAGCACTCAGGGACCCTCAAGAATGCTCGCGTCACAGGGCAACCATTAGAGTTTCTGAGTAAGATTTCAGTATGGCATAAGGAGGCTCACAGAAAACAACTCGGAAAAATTAGGGAAGAGAATCAGTAAAGAAATAGTAGATGGGAACATCTCTGTCTTTTGATATAGCTTCCAAAATAGCCAGTGGCTTCAAATCAAATGGACCTTTGTGAACCCTCCCTCTGCCACATATCACTGGGTGACCTGTGACGAGTTCTTTTCTCTCTCCCCAAGCCTGAGTTTCCCCACGTGAAAGCAGGATTATTATTAATCAAGATAACTCTGGTGGAAACCACAAGAAGGGTCACCATGCAGCAGATATGTCCTCAACTCCTTCCCGGGTTTTCCGTTAGAACCCCAATCAGTAGTAGTAAATACTTGACTTCCTCTGGCATGGGAAGTATCTGCAGAAGCATTATGTGAAAGCGTTTGAAAGAGCTTTGAAGGGGAAGATCGCATCTCTTCCTCCTTCCTGCTGACTGGACTGGGGGCATGCTGCTGGAGTTCATGGAGCTGCTTGAGACTTGGAGGAGAAGGCCTCATGCTGTGAATGATGATCTAGCCATAAGAAAGAAGAAATTAGAGTCAAAGATACCTGCCCAGGCTTGCAGCTTGCTTAAAGTGAGAGGGGAGAAACATTCTTTTGTCCTAAAAAGAAGGGAAGAGAAGAAAGGAAAAGAAGAAAAAGAAGAGTCAGTAGCTGGCACTTCGTTTCTGCACGAGAGGCCTTATTTGGACAGAATCAGAACTGCAACCAAAGTCATCACAGGGCTGAGTGCAGCGAGACAACCCAAGAGTTCCAATCTAGCAATCTATCCTGAAAGAAGAAAATTGTGCACTCTTGGGAAAACAACCGTGTCATAATAAAACAGGACCCAGTGCAATCGGCTAGCTCTATGTGGATATCAGGAGTCATCTAACTCAGAAGCATGTAGGTATCTGCATCTCTGAAAGGCAGCCTCTATTCAACCCAGTTATTAGCAACAACCTGGTCCTTAATGTGGAACCCAAACTTCTGTCTAGCTTCTGAAATTTAGAGCTGGCAAAGGTTGCAGCAGTGAGGTAGGGACTGCCATGTAGTAGCAGTCCTTGATCCTTTGATATCCAGACGCTCTGGTATGCTCTG
The DNA here is from genome assembly GCA_004026705.1 of Nesogale talazaci. Classification (NCBI taxonomy): domain Eukaryota; kingdom Metazoa; phylum Chordata; class Mammalia; order Afrosoricida; family Tenrecidae; genus Nesogale; species Nesogale talazaci. Next base: position 47,682 of record PVJH01016507.1, read on the forward strand.
GATGCTCATTAGAACTGCATCTCAAATCTCACTCCAGGCTCATGAAATATGTGTATGCATTTTAATATCTCTCAAGTGATTAGGCAGTAGTCTAGGAATCCATAGAGAACTACCTCCTATAAAACAGAAGCCAGAAGCAAAGCATCCAGGTTCAGTATAAGACAAGGAGAGAGGAATCTCATTGCCAATGTCATGTGGATCTTGACTTAAAGCAAAGCTTGCCAGAAAGAGGTTTACTTCGGTGTTACTGGTTGTACAATTAATTGGACTGTGTTGATCATAACATATTAAGAATAACATTGAGAAAATGGGAATCACAAAATTCTTAATTGTGTCTGGGGAACCTGGACATCAACCAAATGGCAGCCATTTAAAAAGAATAAAGTGATACTGCAGTATGACTTAAAATCAGGAAAAGCGTGCATTAATGTAGTATTCTTACACTTACTAAGAACTTGGCATCAGGATTGGAGGGAATCTTATTAACATCCTCTGATATGTGGATGATGGAATATTGCTTGCTGAAAGTGAAGAGGACTGACTTAAAACACTGCCTGGTGAAAATCAAGAATTACAATACTGTTCTGTATGGATTATAACCCTATAAAACCAAAATCGTTGCAATGAAAACCAAAATCCTCACAATTGGACTAATAAGCAACATCATGGTAAACAGAGGGAAAAATTGAAGTTGTCATGGATTTCATTTTATTTGCATACACAATTAATGCCTGCAGTAGCAACAGTCAAGAAATCAAATAATGAAATGCATTGGGAAAATCTGTTGCAAAAGATCTCTTTAAATCAGTAGTTCTCAACCTGTGGTTCACCACCCCTTTGGGTGTTAAAAGACCCTTTCACAGAGATTGTCTGATTCATAACAGTAGCAAAATTACAGTTATAAAGTAGTAACAAAAATAATTTTATGATTGGGGAGGTTACCACAGCATGAGGAACTGTCTTAAAGGGTCTCAGGATTAGGAAGGTTGAGAACCACTGTCAGGGTATAAAAACACCAAGGTGCCCCTGGCCCAAGTCACGGTATTTTCTGTTGCCTCACATGCATGCAAAATCTGGAGTAGTAATAAGGAAATCTGAAGAAGAATTGATACCTTTCAATTGTAGTATCGGTGAGGAATATTAAATATACCATGGTCTATTAGAGAAAAATGAACAAATCAGACTTGGAAGAAGGCTAGCCAGAATGGTTCTTGTTAGTGAGGAAGGCAAGATTTCATCTCAGTTGCTTTGGACATTTATCAGGAATAACTGGTCCCTAGAGAAGAACATTCTGCTGGTAAAGGGGAGGGTCATAGGAAAAGGAGGCCATGTTCAAGTGGCTGTAAGCGTAGACCCAATTATGAGGATGGCACTGGACAAGGCAGTTTCCTTCTGTTGTATGTGGGCTCACTGGAAATCAGAACCTGGCATATTACAGTTATGAAATAGTAACAAAAGCAATTTTATGATTGGGAAGGTTACCACCACATGAGTAACAGTGGAGCTACCCCAATTGCCAGCTTTTACAGTTGGTGTCATAGGAAATTGACTTGACTTCTCAGTTAATTATTTTCAGAGCTGCAAAAAAAAATGGAGAGTATATCTAATTGATAATCCTTTTGAACAGATGAGGAGACTACGTAACTCTCCTAGTGATAAAGTTGCTTGAGTCACATCATAACACATTAGTGACAGAAACATAAATGAGAACCTAAGCCTTCTGATTTCTACTATCATGTTCTTCATAAAACACCATGTAACTTAGCTGCTTACCAATCAGTAGAGCGTTTATTGAGTGCAAACAATATGCTAGGTTAGATTGTTATAAGATACAAAAGTGAGCAAGTAAGAAATCAACTTCATTTTTTAATATTTAATAAATCATTTTTTGGCATCACTGCCCTGTGGTGGGAATGGGAGGCCCAACCTTGCTCGTGGAGAGCTGCTGCTGAATTTGAACTGCCAAGCCAGTAGGCCGCAGTCCCGCACTCAACCACTACACCACCAGGGCTCAGCCTTTAATAAATCATTTTATTGGGGGCCCATAAAACTCTTATCATGATCAATACATGCATCAATAGTATGCAGACCACATTTGCACATTTGTTGCCATCATCATTCTCAAAATATTCTCCTACTTAAAGCCTCAGTATCAGTTCCCCATATTGCCCCTCCCTCATCATCCCCCCTCCCCCATGAACCCATAATAATTTACAAATTGTCACTATTTTGTTACTGATATACAGTATCCGTAAGGTTCGGCCGCTGGCTAACCATGCCCTCCCCAAATGCCCTTCAGATGCAATAACTTTCAATTCTTTCAGCATTTGGAGTTTTATGGTGTTTTCTTTCCATGGCTAAATTACATGTTCCCATGTCTGCTTTTCAATGACCCACTTAACATATCACCATGGGCAGGAGGAGTTGATATGCTCACATCAGCATCAGCATCTTTCCCCCCTCTCTCTCACACACGAGCCCCTTCTTCCTACTCTTCAAATCTAGTTGCATCACAACGTTTGAGATACTCATTGGGGCTCATGCTATTTTCCAACTTCATGCTAAATGCTGCTTTCTCCTTACATCTGTTTTTATTATTCAAAGAGATTACCAGACTGCAAAAAGAAAGTAACTTTAAGAAAGACTCTGATAAATGTATGGCAGGATAAAGAAAACACAGGTAGCCATCAGGAAGGCCTAAGGGGTCTAAGAGCAGATCCCAGGGTT
>PVJH01016508.1:0-50402 GCA_004026705.1 Nesogale talazaci
GCAGGGGAGTGATAAATATGTTAAATTCTCATCATCTAAGAAATCTCATATGTCCTTAAATGTATCAGACTATAAAATAAAATGGAAAGGTAAAATCAGAATTGAGAATATAACCAATGAATCCCTTAATAATGTCTGCTTGACTGCATTCTTTTTTCTTATTCATGTGGTGTTATAAAATGATATCATTTTCTTAGGGAAAAGTTGTGTCTACAAAATGCATCCAAAGTTGCTTAGATTGTGATCTCAACACTGTGAACTATGGCCAAGTAGAGACAACTGATTTCCTTTAACTTCCCAAGGATGCTGGAGAATCTGGCATGCACCCAAGACTGAGTTTTCGAAAGGGAAGCAATGCCTCCTCTCAAAATGTTCACCAATTCTGGCACCAACACTCTCTTGTCTTCCTCTCTGCATGTTCACTGCAGAGATAATCTGCTGCAGTGGACATGTGGGACTCACAGATGACACATACACTTCTCACTTATAGCCATGGTTAGCATCCTATGATCAGTTTGTTATGTAAAAATGCAGGTCCTATAATGGCAAACACTTTGATGGAAGAAATTAAGCAAGCAAATGGAATCAATCTTAAACCCTCATTGTTCTTTATCATTCTTTTCAGTGCTGTTCTAGGTAATCAATTCAATTTAGTGGAATAGAAGGAATTAGGCAATCTTTAGCACAAATAGAAAGATGATATGACTAACTACAGAGGAGTGATCATGATGCATGCAGAAAAGAGAAACCTTCATTCACTTGATGAGAAACGTTTTAAGAATATATATATGGTGATTCATGATCAAATACTGTTACTTAGAAATGATCTATTCACCTGTAATCTACGTTGCAATTTGTAATTAATATTAATGATATTATAACTCTCATTTAAAGAGCTGTTAGCATTATACAATACATTGAGCTGTCCTAATTAATGTTGTCTATTATACCTTTCTGGATTTTAATATCCACGGCAATGGCTACACAGAACTCAGGGACAACATGATTAAGGGGTTTATTAAGGAAGTTAACAAGTTGTAAGCCAGTGAAAAATTCTCAGGCTAGCTATTTATTAGAATATCTTACATGTTCTTTCAGGTTTGCTAATAACTACCCAAAGGGGTCCATTGCTCTACTGGAAGCCTCAACCAGAAGGCTTTAAGCTAGAGGCCCTTGGGTCAGCACACCCTGCTTCCTGGATAGTGCCCAGAGGCACCCCAGCCTAAAGGCACCTGAGCCTAAAGGCACTCAGCACCACTGTCATTGGTCAGGAAGCTCAGCCTCCCCATAAGTAAGGACCCCTGTCGGCAAGCCAGCCTACTGTACAAAAGCACACAACTCTTGCTGCTCAGTTGGTTGGGAAGTCCACCACTCTGTCCTGTGCTCTGACTCCTGATTCTGCTGCTGCTCTTCTGTGGATTTACCTGTCCTGTGGATCTGGGAAGTTCACTGTGCAGGATCTGGGAGGTTCACTGTACCACTCCTGGATCTTGCTAGTCCTGCATTTTCTTCTGCTTCTCTGGGGTCTCCTTTTATACACAGCAGGATGACATTCCAGGCAATCTTGTTCACAATTACTCACAAGGCAATTCTATCAGTATCTTCCTTCTTCTTCTTACCAGACCCTTGAGGGACAGGCTGTTTGATGGGAGTTAGAGGCTTTGGCTAGAAGAGGCACATTAAATGATTGAGGACCCTGTATCCATTATGATGCCGTCTTAGTATTTTGTCAAAATGCTTACTTTTGGAGGAGGAAGGGATGGATGTAGTTTTAGTACTGCTGATACCATGGCACTTTACATGTTGTACTGTACCCACAAAATGACTAGAAGGTCCAGTAGAAACTATTTTGTCTTTATGACTTTAAATTTTCACAGCATTAATAACACAAATTAAATATTGATCACCCAGAGAAATATTCTAATATGACGATGTTTCATTTGTCTGAATTTTTTTTTCACTCATTCATGGACAATACCCTCTAAATCAACGGTTTTCCAACCTGCGGGTAGCAGCCCTTTGGAGGTTGAATGACCCTTTTGACAGGGGTTGCCCAATTCATAACAGTAGCAAAATCACAGCTATGAAGTAGCAATGAAAATAAATTTTATGATTGGGGCATCACCACAATAGGAGGAAGCGTATTAAAGGGTCTTGGCATTAGAAAATTTGAGAACCTCTGCTCTAAAAGGTCAAAGAATATAAAATAATTGATAGTTTGGAGAAAAATAGCCAGTCGCCTAATGATGGGGAAGACATCCCTAAGCACTGCATTCAAATCTAAAGAACGTGCTACCTTCTCACGCAGGAACTTGAGCTGAGGAAACAAAGCAGAGCAAAGTGATGGCATAACATGTACTGTTCATCACTGTGAGCGTGAGCAACTCTAAGTGTATGGATTGGGCTCATAGTTTACAATATCAATGGTGCTATATTCTCTAATTCTACTTTTTAGACTACTCTCCTAAAATGTAATCCCCAAAAAAGAGGAAAAGCTCAAGATTTGACCATGTAATGCATATTCCCAGGAAAAGGGACTTTCAAGAAAGGGATGATTTCAACATCCCCACCTCCACCCCCACCCAAAGCCCATATTTATCCATTGGTAGTGACCTTTGTGCTCTTTGTTGATCATTAGTGTGATATTGGTGGAACACGGAGAGGAGGAATCTTGAACTGGATGAGCTACAGAACACCGGACGTCACATTGCTACCCAAAGTTCATGACTGTCCTTGGGCCTGAATAGTTCTTGTTTAGCACATCCTTAGACTTTTCGTGCTAAAATAAAATTACATCCCATTTACCACGGATAATTTTTTTAAAATATGGAATGTATTTTATTTCTTATCCAATTTGCAGCATTTAGATTAGAGAGCAATTATATTTTATCTAGCTTTACTGTAGCAGCACTAGGACCCAGAGGACTGCTCCTTCCTAACAGCACTTTCAGTAGTTTGAAACCAGAAATCACTCCATAAGAAAGAAAGATGAGGCTTTCCAGTACCGTAGAGTGTAAAAGTCTTGAATCTCACGGTAGTGTGAAACCACCAGTAGCTCCATGAGCGAAGGGCTGGCCTTTAGATGCACTTTCCGTCTCAGAAGCCCGCCAGCATTGCCAGTAGTTAGCTTTGACTCAATGGCAGTAGGAACAGAGTATAGTTTAAGTTTGACGAATAAGGAATCTAAAGGATATTTTTTGGGTTTGGTTGTGTTTTTAAAGAAACACACTGTATATATTTACATACCCATCTCAAGAAATGAAGTCAGCAACAATATCCTGTCAAACTATCCATACATGTGGTTCTTTCGCCTCTATATTTCCCCCCACCCTCCTCAATATTCTATCTCTCCCCTCTCCCTGTTCCTGACCCCATGCCTGGCCTCTTTATAGTCATCAAAGTTTTGTCATTGGGTTAGAAACTATATTTTTCCTCTGTTTTATATAATTATATTATGATTTACAGATTGATTCTCATACATTGTCAAGAATAGGGTGGTGTTGTTTTGTTTTGTTTAAATCTGACTCGGAAGGACTGAATAGAATTCCCTCAATGAAAGGTCAATACAAGTGTCCATAACAAGAGATCAGAACAGCAATGGTCACTGGAAGGAAATATTTTCAATTGCAAGGAAATTCACTTTTGTGAATTTAATGTCAAGGTTGGAGCTTGCTGGATAAGGATTAGGCTTTCTGGGTGTTTCTTACAAATTATGTGTCAGTATTTTGTTCACTTTCACACAGACTACAATTCATTTGGAACATAAAATTTCTGCTAAAGCACATTGCTTATTGATTGAATGTAGTTATCCTTTGACTTTTTTCATCCTTGATGGTTTGTTCTGTTTTTCCTTTTAATTGCATTTGTTTATTAGGATTTTTTAGGAGAGAGCATTCTTTTTAAGTAATGAACTAAAAACCAGTTTAGTTCTTTATCTTGAAGCAGAATTCTCTGAGGACTATTAATCCAACCTATTATCTTATTCCATTGCCATCTAGTTGATTCTGATTTATACCAACCTTATATTGGCTTTCTGAGACTGCAAATCTTTAAAGGAACAGTTATCCTCATCTTTCTGCCAGTTATTGGGTTTTAACCATTGACCTTGTGGTTGGTTACACATCCAGTGCTACCTGACAGATTATCTAAATATTACAGATAGCAAGTCCCAGTATCCCTTTGATTTATGAGCCTCACTTAAGTTGGAATGAAAACATAGTGGTGGGGTTTTGTTTTCACATTTTAATGTCTCAGTACATAAGGTATCAAATTGTGATTTAGTCTAGAAAACTTTAAAAAGAAAACTAATTGTCTTTTATGAGTGTCTGTATCTTAATATCAAATTAGCATCATAAGCTTCACTCCATCACATGTAAAGTAAAATAACTACACTTATGACCTAAAAATAATACTGAATAGCAAGATCACCTCATATTTCTTTTATATAAAGTCATGTAAGTATATATGGTATCTAATCATAAAGTACAATTATAGCTTCTGTGATGGCTAAAGACCAAACACAGGTAAAGCAACAAGGAAAAATGGGGAAAATATGGCCTACATGCAAAGAGCAAGATGAGAGATTAGTCTGATGAGCAAACAACATGGAACAAGCCAGATGCCTGAATGATGAAATGAGATAGTTCTCTAGCTGTTCCCATCTCCACTATCAGTACTGCTTGTAGTATTTTTGTTTGAAGGTACTTCCTCTGCAGTCCAAGTGAAAAAAGGAAGAGTAAAGAAGGTCTAGTACAGATAGTTCATGTCCCAACCCAACATGCTTCTTTTAAAGATAAACAGGTTTATCATCCAAATTGATATTGCAGTTGGAATCTTTGTCAAGTTTGGACAAAAAAAAACACATGAAAATTAAAAGAGTTGATGCTACTGGTTTAATCAGAGGATTGTTAGATTTATAAGAAATCTGTTGTGCTAGAACTTGTAAAATTTTTAATTAATAAAACATCTATTTGGTAATCATGAGTTCACTGGTTCAGAGGGGAAGATTATTGCATATTAGAAATACAAAAGTGTTTCAAATAGAGGATTGTATTTAGATTTTCATTACATTATGAGTGAGTTACTATGTCAAGGAGTTGAAGAAAGAAGAAAATGTTTTGAAACATTGGAAGGCAATTGTGCAATAGTGCTTTATGCAATTGAACTATGGAATGATATGATAGCCATATCAGTCCCCAATAAAATGGTTTTGAAGCAAAAGAGTGAGTTAATAAAAAGCCAATTAGTCATTTTGATTTTAATCCTCATTCTTAATTATGAAATAAAAGTTAAGTATATTAAGGCATATAAGTAAAGTTGCCTCTCCAAAGATTAAAAAGAAAACAAACCAACAAAAGACAACTTGGAGAAATTGTCATAATTCAGGGAGGAAGATAAATACATGAAAAACTCCAATATTACAAAAATTGGCATCCTCAGAGAAATAAAACCAATTAGTGATTTTATGATAGGATAATTAAGTATTAGTTGCCAGCTAATAAAAAACAGTCCTCTGAATAGAACTTGGATAATAAAAAAGACAAGAATTTAAAATGTCATATCTAAGAGAAATACAATCAATAGAAACAGAAAAGTAAAATGAGAAAATCTTCATGAAGAAGATGAAAAAAAAGAGGCATCAATAAAGAAATGGTTAAGAACAGAATCAAGTATGGTAGTAGAATAAGTAATAAATGCCCCTCCCCCCCCCCCGCAAGCAGAAGAGGTAGTCAATGGGAAGTAGGAAAGATATTTTAAAGTAATAAATGTATTTTCAGGACATTTTTTTATATTGAAAAGACTCTAACCATAACCTAAACTAACCTGAAAGTTAAATTATAGTGAAGAAAGTAAACCAGCCACAACAAGTGGCTAAAAATTCATGTAATCTATGGCAACCAGAATAGAGACACAGGTTAAGAGCTGCTGGGTGTATCCATATACATATAGAAAGATGCTATATATTAAAGATTGGGAACATATTTGGCCTTTGGTATATGTATATATCCATATACATATAGAAAGATGCTATATATTAAAGATTGGGAACATATTTGGCCTTGGGCATCTCAGAGACAATACTGGAACATAAAATTGAAGATAGCTTAGCAATATCACTAAAATTCTAAGTACAATAATATTTTATTTTAGATTTATTTGTGGCTGAAAAATAACTTTATTTGGCTTTTACCTGTACTTAATAACTTGGCTGGGTATAGGAAAGTCAATTTTTGAAGTAAACAGTATCAATTTGGCTTTTGGGTTTATTTTGTTTGTTTGTTTCATGGTCACTTTGCTATTTCCTGTAGCTTCTGACCACTCCTTTTTAGAATGATTTGGATTTTTGACCCCCTGTCAATTTCTTAAATGTTAATTTTCAAGACTTATCTTTGCTCCCATTCATACTCTTTATTCTTTTGTCCTTATCCAGGTAAATTGTCTCAAATAATCTTTCAAAAATGTTGAAAAATATTGCAACTTTTCTCCAAATAGCAAAGTTTTCTTAAGCACAATAATTATGTCATTATTAATTTTCCATCTTCTTCTACCTCATCCTTAGTCTCACATCTAATTTTTTTTTTTTTTTTAGGCATCACTGCTCTCAGGTGGGAGGGGAGTAGGAGGCCCCTGGGAGCCGGAATTGAACCTCCATCCCAGTGGGCTGCAGTCCCGCGCACAACCACTACGCCACCGGGGCTCGGCCCTCACATCTAATTTTTTAACAAAAATTAAGCTTTTATTTTACATCTAAGCTTTTAATGAAGCTGACCATCTTTTAATAAATCTCAAATCTATGCAATTTCCTTGATCCATATAGCCATTACTCAATCAAAGAATAATGTGATTGGCTTCTAATTAAGCTCTCCTGAAATCCACTTTCCACTTGATGGTCTCACTAATATTCTATGGATGCAAATCATTTCTTCAGGTTAATGTACTAGTTTTTTAATGAGACCCTGCATATCATGACCCTATTTAGCTCCTTTTTTCCCAGCATCACTCTCTAAATTATCTTTTTTACCTTCTAGTTTTACACTCATCTTTAGGTACACTGACTTTTTTAGGTCCTTCCATAAACCATTCTCCTCCATCCCATCACCATCCCTTCATATGATGTTTCTTTAGACTAGAATGGAGGGGCCAGGTAGTACAAACAGGATGTCAGACTGCTAACCATAATGTTGGGTGTCAAAGACCACTCAGGAGTCTTGGAGGAGACTTCCAAGACTTCTACATTCCAAAAATCAATGACTAGAACTCAACATCAAAAAACAAACTCACTGCCATCGTCGGTGCTGAAGGGTAGTGCCCCCTATGGGTTCCTGAGACTGTAACTATTTATGGGATTAGAGAAAGCCCAGATAATCTCTGGAAAAGCTGTTGATCATTCAGATTGTAGTTTAACATATAACCACCACACCACTAGGGTTAAACTTTGACAAGCATAGTGTTACCATGAGGGATTGCTTGGCTGGCTAGAATCATTTTTTTTTCTGAACCTAGGTTTACCAGTTATTTTAGCATTAACATAATTTCTTTTGGAAAATTTCAACCACCATAAACTTAGGTAGATGTGCTCTCTCTTATTCAATGAATTTTACCCACTGGATTTTTGTTATATTTTATTTTATTATCTTTCCCATTAGCAAGGTAATAAAGGATTGCTAATATCAAGGAGTTCAAGAACAAAAAAGTATTTTGAAACTGATGGCAGTAACAATTGTACAGTGTTGCCCTACTGTGATTGAACTATGGAATGTTACATCTGTAAGCTCTTCTAATAAAATGATTAAATTGAAAAGAATGACAAATGCAAGAACAGCAAAATGATTCAAATGCCAACTGGTGGAGTAAGATTACTAAAAAATTATTTAAACTGTGCTTCTTCTGTTTTACATGGTGCCAACACAAATACTTTGTATGGGGTTATACTATGAATAGTCACCTCATCTCAAATGTCAATAAAACTGTAAAACATCATGCTTTCCCTCAGAATTTCTCCTTTCCCCCCATCATACTTTTCAGAATCACATCCAGGAAGTATATATTTCATTCATTAACACTAAACCAAAAGTCACTGCCCTCAAGTTGATGCCAACTCATGGTTACACTGTAGGAAGAAAGTGAACTGCCCCTGTGAGTTTTTCACACTGTAACTCCTTATGAGAATTCAAAAGTCCTACAAGACTGTCATATTTATGGATAGAAAGATTATAGTCATCACTCATCTATTAGTTTATCTTCTGGAATGTTTTGTGTTACTGTGATCTGGCACTGGTATTTCAAAGTACAAAATTGGAATTTTCAAATTGTAAATTCCATGGTGGAAAAGTTTCAACAGAGATCCCAGACTAAGAAAGATAAAAAGAGACTGGCTTTCTAACTGGGAAAATTAGCCAGTGAAAATCATCTGAATATCAATGCAATACTGTCTCATAGAGTGCCAGAAGATGGAGTCTTCAGGTATGAAGGCAATTGAAATATGACTGGGGAAGGTCCAAGTCTTCAAAAATAGTGTGGACTTTAGCTGAGCCCAGGTGGCGCAGTGGTTGTGTGCGGGACTGCGACCCACAGGGTTGACAGTTCAAATCCAGCAGGCAACTCTCCATGAGCAAGGCTAGGCTTCCTACTCCCACCAGGGGCAGTGATATGGGGGAAGAAAGTATGCATTTTGATCATGTGGGTTGGTGCTAAACTTCTATAAGAATTGAACAAAGGTTTATTTGCTGAAGTGTCAAGATTTGAAATGATAAGGAATATCTGAAAATATTCATTAATAATCAAATTTTGAAAATTAGGAGCTATCAAATCATAAATGGAATGCTTGAAGATCTATTTCCTATGCATTAGTGAGCTGAAATGGACTGTTATTGGCCACTTGGAATCAGACAACCAGGAGGTCTACTATGCTGGTAATGTCAAATTGAAGAAGAAGGATGCTTCATTCATCACCAAATCCATGGTGAAGATCATTTCAGTCACTGATAAGATGATAGCTATACATCCACAAAGAAGACTAGTTAATATGAGTATTAGTCAAACTTCTATATCAACCACAATGTCAAAGATGAAGAAATTGAATAATTTTGCTAACTTCTGTGACTGAAATTGATTGACTCTGTAATTAAGATGCAGTAACCATTACTAATGATTTGAATTGCAAACTGAAAATAAAGAAGGACCAGTATTTGAGAAACATGGTCTGATGGAGATCACATGATAGCATTTTTTCAACCAAAGACTTATGGATTACAAATATTCTTTTTCATCCCCAACATCATGAAAAGGTGGTTGCACACATGGAGTTTTTCAGATAGAATGCCCAGGACTCAAATTGACTATAGAAAAGAATGATGGAGAACATCAATGTCTTCAATCAGGAAAATGATAGGGACGACTCTAGAAGACACAATTGACTCTATGCTAATGAGAGCATAGTACAACCTGGACTCTAGGTCCTAGAGTACATCCCACCTATTCAGGTGAAGTCACCTGAAAAATAGACTTGATGCATTGAAGATGAATGATCAAAGATCATATAAGTTATGAAATAACATCAATGACTGCACACATAAAGAAATACAAAAGAGGCCCCCAATGGAATGATTTAAAAAAAAAAAAAGAAGGGGGAAAGAGGAGCTTATACCAATGGCTCAATTAGAAAATATTTGTAAATGAAGATGGCAATATGTGTACAAATATACTTGATACAAATGATGTATTGAATGTTAAAAGAGCTGAAAGAGCCCCCAATAAAATTATTGGAAAAAATGATTAAAAAAAGAGCTGATAACAATGAGAACAAGAAAGAAGAAAATATCCTGGAATTAATTGCGGTGATAACTGGGCTCTTCTTAATATGATTGGACTACTGAATTTTATGATCTGTGAATTATATGCCAATGAAACTGCTGTAATTAATTAATAAAATTTTTAAATAAAAAAAGAAATACAAAAGTACATTAAAAATACTACAATGAAAAAACAAAGGGGAGATTCCAAAACTTGCTGTTGAACATACAACTAAATTTAATAGAAGAAATATAATAAAAGAGCTTTATAGAAGATTTCAAAGGACAGTTTGAGAAGATAAAAGAAAGAATTGAAATGTACAAATATATAGCCTTAGAAATCAAAATGGAAGAACAAAGTAGAAATTTTTCAAACTGAAAAAAAATGTAAGAAAAATTCAACCCTCAAGTTGCAATATTAAAGAATTCTACTGACAAGATAGTGAGTTACAATGGAAGATGTAAAGGCTACACTGTCACTATATCGAAAATGGATGCAGTTTCATTTTAGAAATTAGCCTAAGAATGAAAAATGATGGTAATGAGGGAAGAAGTCCAAGTTTCAATAAAAGTATTTGAAAAAGAAAATGTTACAAAGATTGCTAGAGTATCAAGGAAGATGTTTCCATAAATGTATGCAATGATGGAAGTACTTTCTCATCTATGCTAAGGAATTTATAGGGCACTTACCTATCCAATTGACTGGAAGAGAGTCATATATGTATTCATTCCAAACAAAAATAATCCAACAGAGTGCAGAAATAATTGAATAATATCAATATTAAACATAACTACAATTTTGCTGCAATTATTCAAAAAACAGTTGGAACAGTATATCAACAGGGAACTATAAGCAATTCCAGCCACCTACACAATAGGACCTGGAATGAGAGCTATCACTATGTTAATGTCAGGTGGATGTTGACAGAAAGCAAAGAATACTAGCTTTGTGTATGTGTTGTCATGACTGTGCACATCATATCAAACTCAAAACAGGGTTTAAAAGCAAGAAAAGTATGTGTCCAGATTGTACTCTTTCAACATACTAACTCATTCTGTACACTGAACAAATCATCTGAGAGCTTCAACCTGACATTTGAAGACTAACTTGACATTGGGAGTGGAGGACAACTCATTAAAATGTGCTATATGCAGATGACACAAATTTGCTTGCTAAAAGTGAAATGGGATTGAAGCACTTAATGATAAGGTGAAAGAGTACAGCTTTTGTATAAATTAAAATTAAACATAAGGAAAGCAATTTTTTCCATAATTAGCCCAATAAGCCACATCATGATAAGTGGAGAAAAGAATTAAGTTGTTAAGGCTTCCATTTTACTTGGATCCAAAATCAGTATCTATGAAGTGAGCTGTCAGGAATTTAAATGACATGTTGCATTAGGCAAATATGCTTCCCAAGAGAATTTACAATGTTAGCAAGCAAAGAGGAGGAGTAAGGTGTGCCCGACCCAAGACATGATATATGTTCAATTACGTAATGCTTGCGAAAGTTAAGCCATCAATAAGGATGACCAGGATGAGTTGGGGCATTTGCATGACAGTGCTGGTGAAAATGCTGAAGACTGTCCTGAATGAAGCACAGTCAGAATGCTCCACAGAAGCCAGGACGACAAGACTTCATTCTATGGACTTTGAACATGCTATCTGCAAGCACTTTTCCCTAGAAAAGGACCTCGTGCTTGGTCAAGTATAAGGTCAATGGAAAGGAGCTAGACCCTCAATAGGACAGACTGAAGCCATGACTGCATCCATGGGTTTAAACAGCACAGGGTAGGACAGTGTTTCATTGTATTGCTCCTAGGGTGGCCACAAGTAGGAACCAAGTGGAGAACACCAAACAACAATAAATTAATAGGTATTTGAAAGCTGTGCAATGAATTAGAAGGGCTGAGGACAAATCTATGCATTTGAATTCTGCTATTGGCAAAAAGTATTGAATGACTATTGAATAAACCACAAACTGCCAGAAAAATGAACAAATTTGTATTGAAAGAAGCGCAGCTAGAATGTTTTTAGAAAGTAATGGTCAGGTTTTGCTCCCATGTACTCGAGAGATTTTCTCAAGAAAGACCTGTCCCTGGAGAGAGACATCATGCTGGGTAAGATGGATGGTCAGGGAAAAGGGGACCCTCCCTGAGACGGACTGGCACAATGGCTGCCACAATGACTTAAACAACCCAAGTGTTGTGAGGATGACCCCGGACTTGGAAATGATCCTTCAGTTATACAGAGTTGCCGTGAGCTTGATCCCACTAGGAACACAATAACCTTTATGGAAATGGACTTGCACCTGTTTCTCTTCCAGAGAGGTGGGTGGGGTCAAACAGCAGACCTTCAGGATGGCAGCCGGACGCAATGACCACTGTGCCTCCAGGGCTTTTCCTCACTGGAGCAATTAATCGAATCCAAGGTAAAAGAGCTTAAAAGTTTATGACTTCCAGCGACTGCTCCCTACTTTTTCAAACTTCCCTTTCATGTTTCTGGCTTCTTTGCAACTAGACTCCCTGGCATTGTATTAGCTATTGCAAAAAAAAAAAAAAAAGCACTAAAACCTTTAATTAAGTCATCATTTCAACTATCACAAGTAATAAGTGAGAAGTACTGAAACATTTATAAAATACATTTTTAGAAAAGTAAGTGAAAATATTTTCTAGGATGAAAGACATGGAATGGATACAGTTATAGTAGAGATATAGTCAAAATTATCAATCTAACTTTGCTTACATTTCAAGCACACTTAATTAGTTTTAGGGTTAGTGTCTTAGCACCTAGAACAAAAGTGACTCAGCAAAATAAACCCATTACTTTGGAGGGGAGGGTGGTTATTTGGTGGTAGGTAGTGAGAAAGTTATATATATTGTTTTAAGTAGAATTCACATAATATTTTCATGCAATTTAAGAATATTGTCTACCAAATGTCACGGTTGGACTTATCTTAAGCATTCTTATCTACTTACTAAAACAGAACTAGCAAAAACCCATTATTGAAATTTTGAAAGACATTATATCCATCTATAATTTAGATAAGTCAATTTCAAAAGAATCATCCCTACCAATGCAAATTACCAAAGTTCTAATGATTGACATGAATCACTCTTTATTTAAGCATCCATTGAATAAGTTATTCAAAAAATGAAATATCAAATCTAGGCTGAACTATCAATTGTATACTATGTGATCTGATATAGTTAATTTCATACTGATAAAAATAATCACATTAAGTAATTTCCTTTTTGGCAACCTATGAATCAACAAACTTGTATGAATGTACCAACAATGAACATGTCAAGGGAAGACATGAGAGTGAAATCAGGTTCCAACCATGTCACCTGAGGTTTCCAATTATGTGAGGTAATAACTTTCCTCCCATTCATAAATTTCCTAGGGCCAAGAATTCATACTTAGATATGACCATCATAAATTTTACTTGCCTTGGCAATTATAGTATATTTTGTTTGACAGAAATAAATACCATTGGTTTCTTGTAAGTGCACATCTTAGAAACAAATCCATGTATCATATCTTATTAGATCAACTGTGTTCAGAAGAACACCTGGCCCTTCTGTCTTTATCAATGAGGTAGTTTTTAATAAAGGTCCCCATTCTTGATCATCTGAGATAGCATTCATAATCATTTCCAGTGAAATGTGAGGACCAAAAGGAAATATAGGAAGAAACAGGGCTTTGACTTGAAAAGACCTTGGATAACATTCAGCTCCATTATCTCTACATGTCTGATTTAATACAAGATATTCAAGTTTTCCAAGTACCAGCTTTTTGTCTGACAAATTAAGCTATTTAGATCACTTACTTTTTTCAGAATTAGCTGACTCATGCATAAATAATTCATTATTATAGAATAAAAACACTGTATATTTAAAGATATATTTTAATTATGAATAATATAATTAAAATATAGTTGAACTTGTATACTAATTTGATTACCAAGACCATTCTGAGAGCTCAGAGGGGAGGGTGGGGCAGAGAGCGAGAAAAGACTATGTTGTCTAGGATAACAATTTTGTATCTGCAAGGGGTAAGCAAACTAGAGACTTGAAGAAGTTGAAGAATTCAGGAGAATCAATCATAACTTTAAAGCTTACCAGTGATTCAGTTCCTAAACTCTAATTTTAAAAACACAAAATTGAATATTAGTTTGCTACTGGTAAGAAAAAAGAGCCCTGGGGGTGTAGAAAGTTGCATGGTGGGATGATAATTGCTTGAACTTCTGACCAGAAGTTCAAGACCACCAATTGCTCCTCTGGAAGAGGATGAAGCTCTCTGCTCTCAGATAGTCTTAAGAGTCACAGAAACCCACTGGGGCAGTTCTTCTCTGTCCTACAGGGTTACTGTGAGGTAGAACTGACTTGAAAGTAGAGACATAGGTAGAAAATAGTATATTTAAAGGGGATTACATTTTAATTTAATTAAAATATTCTTAATATTAGGAATAAAAACAAATCATTTTCATCATAGCTTAACACATGGATATCAATAGTATTAGAGAGCATATTGAAAATAATTAATCTACTTTATAATCTTCAAGAATAATAATTAAACTTGTTTCTGCATACCAGAAAGACAGTACAAATAAGGAAGAATAAAAAGCATAGTAAATTTATAATACTTAGGGGAAAAGTCCTAAAATATGCTCACGACATAAAAAGAAACAAATTTAACAACTTAGTTGAATTAACAAAATTAACAATCAGTTGAATGGAGTATTAAAAAGCTAAATTTGGGGGTTTAAAAGTGTTTAGAAACCTCGCAACATCCAAAAGCATAAGCATAAATTAATAGAATTGGCATAGGGTGGAATAACTGAGGGTTTAGCACTTTTCTGATGCTTTTTTATAAGTATGCTAATATGATGAGGAAGTATGATGTAATATTTCTGCCAGAAAGAAAGGAAAGAAGGAAAAACAGGAAACGTATTAAGCATTTTTATTAACTTTTACTTAGTCATGCTAATAAGAAACACATGCTTAGAAATTCTTTATAAATGATTGATAGCTTTCTGAAAATCAAATGGCATCAACCAACACATAATAAACAAACCTTTCGGAAGTCTTCCCACCTTTTCATTAACAACTCTAAAGCCACCATGTTAAACAAATACAAGCCAGTCGTTATATTCCCAATTTTGCAGAGACCTGTCACTGCTTGACCGAACTCTGGTTGGATTGTTGTGTACATGGAAATTGAAAAAAAATGTAATGAGTTCTATCCTAGCCAAAACTCTAGCCCACATGATTCCACCTCACAGTGATGGAGAGGAAATGCTCCTGAAGATTTCCCAGACAACGTTCTCTGGCAGTGGACAGCCTCCCTAAATTCATTTCATCGAGAGTTACGTGTGGATACTGCTCTGCAGGTAGAGGAACTGTCTGTAAATTAGAATTTTCAAGTGACAATTGATATTTATTCAACAGTATATTTTATGGAGAGAATTAGGATTAATGTACTGTGTGGGAATGTCCTCAGGTCCCATGTTAGGAATGAAAGTTGGAACTACCTTTGGGAATGTGATTTGAATATATTTATATAAATTTTAAATATTTTTCATTTTTTGACATAACAATTTCACTTCTAAAAATTTTGCCATTGATATTCAGATACAGAAAAGACTATGCATATTGAAAATTATTAATTTATTGCTTACGGGACAGAAATAGGTGAGCAAGCTAAAGGTTCATTAATAGAGAATGACTATAATAACATTCACAACAATTAAAAATTATCAGATCAATCTATACTAAATAAGAAACAATATCCACTATAAACTATTAAATTACCAAGTCAAGTTGAGTTGTATATATATATATATAGCTGCTTCCTTTATTATGTGCATTTTAAATAAATAAATGCATATTTCCAAGACATTGACATATGTATATTTTCTTCAATATACAATGCATTTGTTTAGAGGAAGAAGGTAGCACTGGATAGTTCAGAATTCAATTTGCCAAACGACCAAAGTCCTACAATCTTCACTCTTCACAAGATGTTAGGAGCAGGGTCTTTCCCAATACTCTTTGACTGACTGAGAGAAGGTCCCCAAAGGTAATCCTGTTTCAGTTTATAAGCACATCAATCATGAAGGGTCTCATCAACAATAGTAAGAGCTTTGGGTTTTTTAATGATGAGTCATAAGGATTATCGATCTGATGATCACTGAAGAGAAAAACATCATGATCAGGTTTACTTCAAAATGAGCACTGTCAAGGGCAGCCAGACCAATATGGCAAGGCTTAACAAAGTGAACATTCAAGAATTTAATGAAAAGACAATAAGGACCTGACCCTACGGATGGACAGGCTGAAATACATAGAGGATGGTTTTTTCAAAGAGCACTTGGTAAAGACTGGTGAGTACTCCATGTGCTGGTAGATGGTAGGAAGAACGTCCTTAAAAGATGTGCTGCTTTGTTCTTGAAAAGCCACAATTCCAGTAATGTTAATAGCAACATAATGCTAATGTTATCATCTTTAGAAGATTGTTATATTTATATAACTTGTCCAGGTCATGCAATGAAAATCAAGAACTAAATTATGCCAATGCCTTTTTATGTATATTTACCCATACTCTACTCTTCCTCAGGCTTACTTGGTGACGTCACACTGCTAAAATGGTAGCAGTGCAAGTGGGTGAGAGGAACTATAAGGACTCTGAATGCAGGAATGGAAGGTGCAGCACCTAGCTTAGATGTGACACCTTGAAGCTGGTTAGAAAAGCTTAAGTTGAGAGACCCATGACTCTTGCAAGTTGACCAGTGTAGGGAAAACTTAGAGGAGACACTGTAGTCTCAACTAACGATTTCAAGTCTTTTGCCCTTGGAACATATAAAGTATACAGACATGAACTGACAATAGAGAAAATAGGAACAATTTTAATATATTCAAATATATTCTGAAACTGTATGGGCCTGGGGGGCGGGGGGAGAAAAAAAAGTCACATCAGTAGTATTTTCCTTTGGAAAAAAAATTATTACCGTGCACCAAAGACAAAACCCAAACTAGACCTAGCTATCCAATAAAACAAGCACAATCACCTTTTTATGTGACCCCACTGCTAGTCACAGAAATCCACAAGTCAAGTTGTCCTCTTCCAAATCTTTGAACTATTTTACTACTGTCTTAAGTCAACTTCTCAGTTGTAGACAATGGGGTTAGAGAGCTACATGGAGTATATTTGCTATTTTTTATTGAGGTAAGATTTAGTACAAGTGCTAAAAAGAATAATGAGGAATTATTTTCACAGATTTTTCATAATAATTATTTAATTATCCAAGGGTGTAAATTTGACTAATTGCCACCTTTTGGCTTAGTTAATTTTTTTTCAAAAAAAAAAATAACGGTATTCTTTATTTAAATCAGCAAACTCACATTCCTCGAAGCCCAAGCCACACAGTGGGCAGCCCTCCTTCCTCTGTCCCCTCACACCACCCACCACCCCTTAGCCACAGCAAGGGGAATGGAAAACAAGAAGCTTTGAATTCCATTGCTTTGGAAGGCTGCCCCAGAGGCCCGGTGAACATGGTCCAGCTGTGGCTGGAGTGGCAGCAGCCACAGAGTCCCTCCCTGTAAATGAGGCTTCTGCAGCCACAGCTTGTGGCTTAGTGAAATTTTATCAAGTAATATATATACCCGGAGTTTGGGAGAACATCCCCATACTCCCTAAAAGGATGTACAAAACTACTGAAAGTCAACATTGGGCAATTATGATGGCAGTAGATTTAGGAATTAGAGGACATGACACAACTTATTCATGTCAACTTTACTGAGTGTAAATGTTCATTTGTAATGATCATTAATATTTATTCTAATTGTGAATTCCTATGGATTTTTATCCATAAGCCAGTCTGAACAGAAATCATTATATCTTTTAAAATATGTAAGTATATGGGAATAGAAATATGCTGAAAACGTTTGAAGCTTCGAGAAACTTACAATACTATTGCACACTGGATTTTCAGATAGATAGAAAATGCTGTAGAGATGAAGCATATCTAGAGAACATTTATTTAAAATGATGGCAAATGTTTTTATTTTTGTTGGTAATATATTCATTCTACTTTTCCCATCAATACTAAACATCATAATTATGGGCCTTTAAATTTGAAAAGTGGAGTCTCTGAGATAAATTAACACACTGAAGGGAACAGGCCAGCTGAAAGAACAGAACAAGCAATTTTATTTTTTCTGGATATTGAGACAAAAATATGAGAACATTGCAAGTGATTGATAATGAGTATTAATCATTTTCCCTGTAGTTTGTGCAATTTTCACTGTGAGAACATCTCGAACTCCACTGGAAACATTGAATTTTCTTTGTGATGTGAAGAAAAAGCTACACTTAGCAAGTTTGTTCCAAGTGTTTTAAATGCTGATTTCAGGAATAATTAGTAAGATGACTTTCTGAGGACAGGACATGGGCCAATTTTTTCTCTGTGGAAAAGTAGTTCATTCCATTTTTTTCAGACAATTTTAAAATGCAGAAAGTAGTCTTCATCTTGATTTGAACTGTGCTTCCCTCCAATTCAGAGGATTGTTTCTGGTCTCGCATGAAGAGTAAGTCAGGTTTTCTCTCTGGCTTCCTTCCCACCTGACAGAGCCCTGAGATATTCAAAGAGATCAAACCCTGCCTCTGGCATCGTTCAAAACAAAACAAAACAAAACAAAACAACCTTTCCCCATGTGCCATCATCTCACTATATTATCTCCTTTTCTATTGTTACTTGTTTTTGCCCATATTCCCCTATAAATGTGATGTGTGACATATATAAGAAATTCAAATTGAATGAGATTTTAACCTTTGCTCATTTATGAATGGAATGCAGAACTTTGGTTTATTTATTTAAGTATTTATTAAACTTTGGTAGCCACATGGCACACTCTATAGGGGCATAATGAATGATTGTTTTGTTGTTCCTGTTGTTGCTAAGTCAAGTTTCCTTGACTTGGATTTGTGAAGATTACATCTGAACCTAGATATAAGCTGTAAAAAGAACATTAATCTTAGAAGACATCCCTAGACCTCTTTAAGTGACTGTAGTGACATATGGGTGCCTGCTTTCGCTGTACATATCTTCAAAAAGAAATCACTGGAAATGTACAGTCTGCTAGGTACAGCAGAGGACCAGGGGACACAAGAGAGATCCTAATGAAGTGCATTGACATAGAGCTACAGCATAGAGTCAAACACACCAACCATTATGACAGGGAAAAAAGGATGAGTCGTGTACATATTTTTCCACCCTGTTACAACCAAGTCAACATGAATCAGAGCTGGCTGACAGCAACTAATATCCATGATAAATATTTTCATGAGACAAGTTTTAATCATTTCATTAGAAGACCAGAAGAGTATTGATAAGCCCAGACTAAAGATACAGTGGTTGGACTGTATTTTTAAACATTCCAGACTTCCAGAGGTGAGATTCAAATTTATAAATCAACAAAATTGCAAAAGCTTTCATGATGTGGGGCTTGGAATTTGCCTCAAAATATTTGCATTAAAGAATATTGTGTCAAAAAAAATAACATTATGTCTACAAGTCCTCGAGATGTCTCAGACAGCTCTCATCTCTCTGTTCTGCTTTCAAGACATATGCTTCATCTTCCTCTCCATTTCTCAACATTTTGAGTCTTTTACCATTATAGCTCTCTCTCTTTTTTTAAAAGGAGGCATTGTTTTTATTATATTTTGGATTTTTGCCCCCTTTCAAAATTTTCTACATTTGTCCTCGGAAAGAAATTTTGGGTTTCTAGTGTCTGTGCTTCAACTTTACCAAGGCCCTTTCAGTTTTTGTCTTCCATGTTAGACTGTTAAGGATGAATATCATCTTGTCTGTACATACCCAGAATCTTCTAGAATTTATAAGAACTATTTGTTAAAATAACAGAGTGAATAATAACTAACAGAAAAACAGACTGCTGCAGACATTTTAAAATTAATCTTTTTAAAGCTATATATTTTTTTTGTTTAAGAAAAAATTAACCAGGGAGTTTATTATGACTAATCTGCCTTTCATTTTGGTGAGTAATTTTTTTCACCAGTCAGAAAGATGAAAGAGACTTTAGAAATTTTTCATTTCATTTTTGACCCATATCTTTGAAAAGTATTTTCTAACACTTCCTATTCTTTTTGAAATTATACCACTGTATATTTATCATCAAATATTTATCTCAAAGTGATTATCATTGTAAAGTAGTTTGCTTTTATCCATTAAAAACTTTTTCAAGCCAATTTTATCTTTTTCTCCCTCTAGGTTTAACATGATTACCTAGAGTCACCAGAGACAATTTCAAATTTGCATTTCTGAAATCACTTTCCCAAAGCTTGACCTTGTCATGAACTTTCTAGTTAGCAGATGAAAGTTGAAATTAATGTATTTTGAAAAGTCTACCTTCCTAGGAGCATTCAGAATGTGTGTCCATACACAAAGGCAGAAAATTTAAGGACAGAGCTCTAAATTGCAAATAAGTATCATATTGTGATTATATAAAGTGGTACCATTAATTAGTCAAATTATTTCATATTTTTATCATATATTGAGCTATGATATACTGTGTATAAGGGTGATGAGTATGTTTATGCAAATTATTTGTATATGCAAGCTAATGAAACAAAGGTCAACATTTTCTGAATATGCGCTACTCTTCAGGAGCTGATATTACTGATAAGAAAATTATTTCTTGAAGAAAGTGGAAGCTAAGTTTACTGATGTAGAGAGTGATGCTAAATTATCCATTGTCAAACAATGGATATGCAGTGACACATAGACAGATAATAACAAAACGCGGTGAGCCAATTTGGTCATTTTAAGCATCTTAAGTGATTGATATCTTTTGCTACAAAATTAATTTGCTGGAGGAATTTAATGAGTTGCAAATAAGACTGTTGCAATCCAGTTCATTCTGTCAAACAGACTCTATTACATCTAGTACTGGGTTGATATTATTAGTGGCTTCTTTAAAAATATGGAAGTACTCTGTTGATACATAATTTATTGCTCATACACTAAAATCTCGATGTTTTCCAACAATTCCCTACTATTACTATAATTTGAAAATCAAACTGTCCATTCTGTACTAGAAAAATTATGAACTATAATGCAATATAATTCAATAATAATATAATGCAATATAATAGCCTAAAAATGATATAATGAGTTCCTTTCTCCAAGTGTTTATACTTTTTCATGTTTCTTAATATCTAATTCTTAATTAGTCATGTAACAGTCTGATGACTCACATGGTTTAGTATTATTTTGATTAAAGAAAAAAGATCATAGATGATAGTGGGTGATTCAAAATTAGTGAGGGAGTTTCAGAGCTGAGAATAGAAAATATATCAAAGTCTTGATTTCTCTACTTTGGCCTTAGTATTTTATTCTATAGTTCTTGCTAGAAAGTAAGTAAATAATAAGCCAATTTTCCATCAAATCTTTTTGCTTCCAGCAAGGCACCAGCAAAGAGCAATCGCATCATGTTCAGGAATTAGCCTGGGGTGGGAGTGAAATAGGAACACATTCTCAAGCTCAAGTTCTAGGAAGTTGACATTTTAGCTTTTTACTCACTGTGGGTTACCTGAAGCCATGGTGAGTCTTACTTAGACAACAACAGAAGTCATTTCCTCTTGAAATACACGAATTTGTCTGACTGATCTAACAGTTTCCCGAGCTTTTATGACCTGTGGTTATGTGACTTTAGAGCAGCGATTCTCAATCCGTGGGTCTCAACCCCTTTGGGGCTCGAACAACCATTTCAGAGGGGTTGTTGGTCACATGGTTTGGAACAGTAGTGAAATGACCATTATGAAGTAGCCACGAGAATCATGTTATGATTGGGAGGCGCTGCATGGAAGGGTGGTGGCGTCAGGAAGGTAGAAAACTGCTGGTCAATACAATCACCTTCATCATGCCTTAGCATTTTCATGTGCTATGCAGTGTATGTAATCTACATGTATTCTTTTCATTAATTTTTAGAGCAATCTCTATTTTTCCGGTTTTACAGGCAATGAAAGCAAGGTCTGGATTAAGTGAGCTGCCTGTGCTTAGCAAGTAAAAAGCCCCAAGTTTGGATAGATTCAGAACACTCTCCCAAGGTTGAGCTGCTTGAGTGGTGCAATGATTCTCCACCCTAAAGCAGTGTTTCAGCTGTGTGACTAGGTGAAGAGCCAAGACACACGGGAGTTGGGTCTTCGGGAGACACTGTCGGCCCACAGCCTGTCTTCGCCCAGGGTATCGCCTTAGTCAGTTAATTCGGGTACACAACCCCATCGTAGGTTAGCTGAATCCTGCCAGAAGAGAACCCCGTCTTCTGCAGGTGATCCCTGTAATGAACATTTTTGTCATGACTGACGTCAAGGGACATGAGCTAGGACTGACAGAGCTGGTTGCTTATAGCATGACTCTTTATGGTGCTGTTTAATATTTGTTTTGCAAAAGGAATCTGTCTTCTAAATGGCTGTTATTGATAACAGAATTATAGCTATACCTTAAAATATCAGAGTTACTATAGTCTTTTAAAGGGGCCTAAAGTTAGTTGGTTTAAGTTAATTGGCTACAGATTTTTCACGCTTTACTATAGCTTTGCTTATAAAGGAGGAGGAAAAGTTTTGTTCATCTTAAAACACTATTTGGACTGTACTCACCAGATAAAATTTTTTTAATGAAGCAAATGCAGTATGAATGAGATCATTGTGTCCTGAAGAATTTTGCAATGAATGATATTTTAATAGGTTGTCATTCACATATTTTAATGCAGTCTTTTCTATTATCAGGCGTTTGGTATAATTACCACTTAATCAAATGTCACTGAGTGTCCTCACTGCGGTAATCATATATCAGGGTTGTGAATAATTTCAGGCTGATTGATGGAACATGATCATAGCAATACTTAGAGAAAACCTTTCACTGACTTGACCAAGCTTTCACCACAAGACTGTGGGTAACCATTTAGTTTTTCTCTTCTTTTCACATGTTTGAGGTCGTAAGGCCAATATTCTAGCACCTAATGACTTATTCATAAGTACTTGGCAGTTAGAAAACTAGCCATCAGTTATGGAAGGTAAACTGTGATTAGATTGGGTGTATGTATTTGCCCCTGATACTTCCTCTTCTAATTGTGCCATCTGCTCCACCCAACTGCTAATTACTTTTCAGGTATTAGCTTGAGTGTCATTTTCCCTTCCCTAGACACTTTTCTCCTTTCAAGTTCCTAGTACACACATTTCTATTCTGTTTTCTTTGTTTCGTGCTTTAAAGGAAACGAAACAAGCAAAAAAGGAAACCAATTGTTGTTGAGTTAATCACAGCTCATGACAAGGCATGGTGCATAACAAGGCATGGTGCGTAACAATATCATTAGGTCAGAGAATTTTCAGTGGCCTGATTTTTCAGAAAAGATGGTCAAGCCTGTTGTTGAGAGGCCTCTGGGTGGACCAGAACATTCAAGATTTTGGGTGGCTGCCAAGCACATTTGTTTGCATCACCCCTGGGCTAGGGTCTCACCAAACCCATCCTGTGCAGTCCAGTCCAGACTGACTCACAGAAAGCTTGTAGGAAAGAGAATGACCCACAGTGTCCCCAGGTCTGCGTGGGCGGCAATCCCACGCACAACCACTACACCACCGGGGCTCAGCCTGAGGCTCATTTAAACTTGATTATGAGAAGTCAGTATTTTACCTTAACCCAAACTCAAGAGCCCAGCTCCATATCATAAGATCTCACATAAGGCAACTTCCTTCTTGCCCTGATTATAGGATTCATTAATGAATGACTCTTGCAGATGGGCTCTTCGCTCATCCCTCTTGCTTTCATGACTACACAGGCACAGGGAAGAATGGAAGATATTCTACTTGTAAAATGCAGTGCTCTCAAATCTTTTAGCCTTGTCCTGGGAAATAAATTTTCTCATCTCATTTTTTTAAAGATGAAATAGAGGGATAACATCTAATCCAGAGTCTAAGCCTCTACCTTCACAGTAGGAAATTACAATTATGAAACAGCACTTATGGTTTCTGGAATCATCTCCTCAGTGGTTGTCTAAACTGTTGGAAATTGACTTCTACTGCAGAATCTCAAGCAAAAGCAAGTCTAGTACAAATCAAAAACAGTTTCAGAACAAGGAGTTTAAACCAATATTTCAATAAATAATATTTTTTTTGGTTTGGGATCTAACATAAAAATTATTTCACCAATATAATATTGCAGCATATTCACCTTTATAAGTTAGGCAGACTTTATCAGTAGAGTTAAACGATCACACTTAGGCAATATACACTAAATACTCAATAAGAAAAGTGTCCCATAAACATAAAGTGAATTTATGTCTTTAAAATGCTGCTTTAAACATGATAAGTGAACATGAAAATAAACTTTGTGGAATTTATAAAATCACTGTTTAAGAATAAAAGTTTAAAGAATATATGGATGGATGGAGATTGTCTAGTCAATGCAAGAAATCTTGATATTTTTTGTAGTAGTCCATATAGCATTTAAAAAGCAAATGGCATAAAAAGGAACATTCCATTTAAGTGAATGTTTGCTATAGATTAGCCAGAATATCCCATGCTTGATATATTTTTCAGGAAGCCCAGCTTTCAAATTACCCAGTTGCCTCTAGGTGGGTGGGTGGGAAGTTTTGCTTGACTCTTATTTGTTTGCTTGTTTGTCTTATAAGTGAGAGAACTTGCTCACATGCTTTAATGCCTAACTATATCTTTGGATTAGAAGCCCTGGTTATGTGATGGTTATGTGGGGTTGTTATCCCTAAATTCCAGACTTGGAAACCACCAGCCCCTCCTCGGGAAAAAGATGGAAACCATGGGTCTTTCTACTTAGAGTTACAGCCTCAGAAACTCACAGGGGCAGATCCACCCTGTCCTACTGTGGTCACTATGAGTTGGCATTGACTTGATGACACTGAGATTTGGGTTTATATCTTTGAAAATTAGACCATCTCTCCTTCCCTGTCCACTTGGGTCATAGAATTTGGATGATGCTGTCTGGTCTCACAACCCTGATTGGTGAAGCGTCTTTACTTCTGGGGAACTCAAGGCGAGTATCCCCAGGAGAGGGATCCAGACACTCCTACTCCCAAGTCGCTCTACCTCAGCCTTCCTGGGGAGGATCAAAAG
Source organism: Nesogale talazaci (assembly GCA_004026705.1). Taxonomy (NCBI): domain Eukaryota; kingdom Metazoa; phylum Chordata; class Mammalia; order Afrosoricida; family Tenrecidae; genus Nesogale; species Nesogale talazaci. Next base: position 24,957 of record PVJH01016508.1, read on the forward strand.
AGACACTGAAGTCTGGGGCACGGACCAGCTGTGGAGGCTCAATGCTAGGTGCTGAGGAGTCCGTCTTGACTCACAGTGACAGTGGTTGTCCGAGGAGACAAGAGAAACAAATCCATAAGCAAACATGTGTATTTAAGGAAGAGGGATGGAACATTGAGAAAACATTCCAGTCCAGTCCTAGGTCATAAGTCCAATATTAGCCCAGTTGCCTGATACCAATCCCTCAGTCCTCTTCAGATTCACGAAGCACATGCAATGATGCCAGGACAATCACAGACCAATGAGTGCAGAGTCTTGTGTATCTAACAGCTGTAGAAGCATCATGGAGTTGGCAGAAGTCTCTAAGTGGCTTTTCTGGCTTCCAAGGTCTGGTTACATTAGGGTAAGTCCATGTGGCTTCTCCTCTGGGATGTCTCCGAGAGAGTCAGCCATGTGTCTTGTCAGTAGAGCATCTCCAAGGGCCTGAGTTGTAAGTCTCTCACCTCCAAGGGGGAAATATGGCCAGATTTCCCAGAATTCTCAGGAGAAAGCCACGCCCACACAGAGGTCTCATTGGCTATCTCCAGATTGACAGGCTAGATTCCACCCCTTCACTCCCAATCCTGAAATTGACACAAGGTTACATGACTGCCACAGCGACCTTCTGTGACTCAGGAGAATATCCCCACAGGCTTTTCTAGCAGTTTGTCAGCTCTTTTCTCCCATGGACCTGCTGGGTGGGTACCAGTTGAGAGCTTAACCCTGACACCACTAATGCTTCAGGAGAAGGGAAACCCTTACGAATAGAGGAATGACTCTTGTAACTCAGGTTCTGAAAAGGAGCATCTTGTTCTTCATAGTGGCAAAGATACGGACACATACCTCCATGATATCTGATATTCAGGTATCTACACTTACCTGCATAACTAAATCCTTCATTTTTATTGACATATTTTATGTTGTGATAACATAGATGAAATTTGTAAGAATTAGGCCATCAAGCGAACTAAATTTCTTTGGATTCTCAGTTAGGGTGAAAAATATACCAAAGGAATATGAAGAATAAAATAAAATCACTGTCTTTGGGGATGTAAGAACATTGTATCATTTAAGCTCTTCTCCAAACTGATCTCATAAAATCACAATTACAGAGATTGGCTTTTTTTCTTATATATTAGGTCTATGCCTTTTTTTTTTCTTTCCAGGCACTGAGGCTCTGTCACCATGGTTACAGAGAGATACTGGAATAAAGGTGGTTCCAGCAATAATTGTTTCATCTTTGTGCACAAACAGCTGAACTACATCTTTCAATTTCAAATGCTCTCCGTCTAAAGTCAAATACTGTCAACAAGAACATCATAGATTCCTCTAAACAAGAAAAGAATTTCAGGCTTACACATTTATATTAAATGTATGAAAATATTTGTATCATCTTAACTCTCATACCACTTTTCTCCTTATATATCTATTTTTCTCTAATGATAGTATTGTATAGGTTGAATGCATCCTACACTTCAAAATATACAAATGTAAGATGCCCAATAACTTACCTAGAATATGTAATTGCATCATACACTTCAAAATACACAAATGTAAGATGCCCAATAACTTACCTAGAATATGTAATTGCAATACATATAGATTAAGATGATAAAATGAGTGTAAAGGAAAAGAAGACACTACTATAGTAAATATTCATTCTTTCTCTAAAGTATTTTAAATTAAATGTGAGGATGATAAATTAATGCTAATTTGAAACTTCTGTTTTACAAAGTCAGTAAGAGGGTTGTATTTGATTTTTATAATGGTCATCATTCAGAGGAATGTCAGCATTGATTATGGAAGATATGATTAGGATTATAATGTAACATTATCCTTTGATCTTTCTTTTGACCCATTTTAGAGCTGTTTAGATTTTTTTTTAAGAGAAAGGGAAATGTGTGTGGATTAAAGTCCTGGCATCCCTTCTGACCATGGACCAGGGATGTGACGAGTCTTTTTAGCCTGCAGACTGCATTGGAAAGTGGATTGCTGCAGATGCAGAGAAAGAAAAATTCAGCATCTTATCATTTCATCTCTCTTATGATTCATTTAAATGTGTTTTAGATTTTAATATTTTAGACTTTCTTTTCAGTTGAAACTTTTATTTGTTTTACTTTGTTAGGTTTTTTGCTGTTTCTGTGTATCAACTCCAGGATGCGTCACTATAGAGAAATAGTAACTGGCTTACTGCTCCATTGGGGCATGAAAAGAGGAGGTTGTCAGAAAATGGGAATAAGCATGTGCACAAGAATGAAGAAGATAGGGTTGAAACCCCGGTGGTGTAGTGGTTGTGCACGGGACTGTGGCCCACTGGTTTGGAGGTTCAATTCCAGCTCCCAGGAGCAAAGGCTGGGCCTCCTTCTCCCACCACCTGAGGGCAGTGATGCCTAAAAAAAAATTTTAAAAAAAGAATGAAGAAGATACTCTGAAAGTAGTTTTGGTGATGCTTCTATGGTTCTTCTTTTTTCCCAGTATTTTTATTGGCAAGTAGTTGATATATCATATAATTCAAAAGTTCAATCAATCAACCATATTGATCATCATCCCATCATCCCACCATCAATCAATAGCTTTTTTAAAATAATTAAACATTTTATTGGGGGCTCTTACAGATATCATAGCATTCCATACTTCAATCATATCAAGCAGTATTTGAACAGCCTTTCTAGAGTGGTAGAACTACAAATTATATCATATGTGAATATGCAAAAGCTGTTGAAAAAAATAAAATAAAACTAACCTCTTTACTTTGTCCAATGGTGTCACTATGAGTGAGAATTGATTTGATGGGAGGACCAGGGAGCAATTTGTTAATAAATAGTACAAAGAATTTAAGATATGTAGGCAAATTTATTTTGTATTATTATTTATTATATTTACATGACTAAACTTCCCCCAAGATGCCAAAAACAATATTGGAATCCTGTCTCACTATCCTATTTCAAATGGAAGAATTTGAGACCCAGAAATGTGGACTTGGCTATTGAAGTGTGTAGTGTGTAGCACATTCAGAACAAAGATTTTTTTCTTAATCTGGCAAGGCCAGAGCATGTACATGGGTACAGATAAGAGCTGGAAACACAGGGAATCCAGGACAGATAAACCCCTCAGGACCAATAATGAGAGTAGTGATTTCAGGAGGGAAAGGGGAAGGTGGGGGGAGAAAGGGGAAACCTTCACAGTGATTGATATCTTACACCCTTCCTGTTGCAACAACAACTGAAAAGTGAGTGAAGGGAGTCATTCACCTGTGTTAGACATGAAAAAATAATAATAATTTATAACTTATCAAGGGTCTGTAAGGAAGGGAGGTTGGGGGAAGGCATCAAAAAAAAATGAGCTGATACCAAGGGCTTACGTAGAAAGAAAATGTTTTGAAAATGATGATAGCAACAAATGTACAAATGTGGTGGTCACAGTGAGTGGATAGATGGATTTTGATAAGAGCTTTATGAACTCCCAATAAAATGATGAAAAAAAAACAAGATTTTTTTCTTTTGGCAACTAAGCCAAGATCATCTTTGTCCACTTTATTATAATATAGTAATAAATTTTACCTGGCTGTGGTTTATTTTATAGCAATTTTTACACACTAGGCAAAGTTTTATTTTAGCCAATAATTGTAGGAAATTAGTGTGCATAGGAAAATATTGTGCATGGGAAGTATTGGGCATTTTAAAAATTAAATGCTTATCCACTATTTTCATAAGACATTTTAATCTCCTAGCGTCCAGAAGGCTGACACAAATTATGGGAAAGCACACATGTCAAGGAACATAAAATAGTCTACGAACATACAAGAGCTAATCCCATAGATTTTTGAATGCCAAATATCCATCTATTTGTAAAAATCTCCTTCAAAATGAAAGCTATCAAAAAGAAATAAATACAAGAAGTAAATAAAATGAAAATTATCGGTACATTTTAGATAAATTCAAAAGAAGCAGTTCCTAGATACAAAATGGCAGCTGCTTTGCTCCTGGAATTGCACACTGTATAAACAACTATCCAGTCTTTGACTACATCCTCGCTGCCATCAAGTCAATTCTGACACACGGTGACCCTAAAAAACTTTGTTAAAGGAGCAAGAAATTGTCAACTTTCAAATACGTTCATTTATGAGTTCCATACCCTGCAACCCTCCCGGGAACAAACATTTGCAGGAAAGTGAAAATACTGAGATCTAACCACAGTGCCACCTGGCATACAGATGGGGAATATAGACATTGGAATGGAAACCAACAGTTTCAGCAGAGGGAGGAAATCTTCAGCAGGGGCGGGGCCGGCATACAGAGCCATGGCTAGAGGGCATCTCTCCACCACTGTGGCCAGTGGCCTTCCCCAGAGCCGCTCCTGAGCAGAAAAGTCCCTTTCCTGCCAGAGGCAAGGAACTGGATGACCAGAATACAAATAATCCACCTGCCACTCAGGGTAGCACTGGAGGAACATGTATCCCCCCCAAGTGCTGGTATTAACCGGAACTCTTACGATTAAACCTGGGAGGAGTCTATGAAGGCAGAGGCAGTGAAAAATGGACTGTGGCTCTTCAGCTGAAGTGTCCAACTCCCACTTCATGACCTGCCCCTGCCGGGGTCTGGTAAGAGGGTGGGGTGGGCACTGAGGGGATTCACTGAGAAGCAATTGGGACCCAGATTTCCTGGAATGCATGCTACTGTGCAAAAGATGAAGTCTCTGAGAAGCAGGAGGAGGGAGCTTAGGACCAAGGGCCAAAGAGGGTGCACATCAGCAAAAAAGATAGGCCATCAAAGGAGCAGCAGTAGAATGAGGACCCAGAGTGTGGGAAAGAGTGCTGGACTCCCCAGTCCATGGAGCATGGAAAGCAGAGTGCTTTTATGCTTGCTGAGTGAGGTTCCTCTGGGCACTGACTGGGAGACTCTGGGCTCGCTGATCCCATGGAAGTGCAGCACCGTGTCTTCAGACTGAGGCATGCTAGAGGGGTGTGTCTCTGGGCACATAATTCAGGGCGCTAGATTTGTTGGTCCGTAGAACTGGAGCAGTATGCCTTTAAGTTGAGGCTTCCCACAGAGTTGTATGCCCTTGGGGCATTTATTTTTGTTCTTGTTAGGTGCCTTGGAGTGAGAATCCACTCATAGAAACCCTAAGTTCAACAGAACAAGACAACACGCAGTCCTGCACCGTGCTCATGAGTCTTCTCGTCTCTCAGCCCAAGGTTGCGTAGTGTCAATCCATCTCATTGAGGTCGGGCCTCTTCCGTGTTGATGTTTGTGGCTCTCCACTTGACAAAGCACTGTGTCCTTCTCCAGGACCCGATTCTTCTGAGACTAAGTTTAACCATCTTTATCTCTATATTCTGACTATACTTCTGTGTCAGTTCAAATAGACTAGAGAAACAAATCCAGGGAGACTCATATGTGTGAAAGAGAGGACTTTATATCACAGAATACTTGTACATGAAGAAAACATCCCAGTCCAGTCCAGATCAGGTCCATAAATTCTATATTATTCACATGTCGAAACTAAGCCATAAATTCCAGATCTAGTCCATAAGTCTGATATGATCCCATATATTGGTACTAGTCCATAAATTCCTCTTTAGACTCACAGAGCTATGCAATGATACTGCATGCAAGGAAGAGCACAGGCCAGTGCATGGAAAGTCTTGTGAATCGAGTGGCGGTGGAGGCATCACAGCACTGGCATGGGTCTCCATGTAGCTCCTCTAACTCAAGGACTCTGGCTCTATCAGAGAAGTTCCATGTGCCTTGTCTCTCAGGGAGTAAATGTATCTGGTCTCAGGTAAGCTATCTATCCCTGTTGCACCTCCGAATGAGGTCATCAAGGTGCAACCTGATTGACAGATTGAACTCCACCCCTTCCCTTTTAATAGTGTCAAGTTGACAACAGATTATGCAACTATCACAACTTCTTTCAAGACTGACCTCTCTGTTCTCTTTGCAGTATATGGTATTTTTAAAATTCTTCACCAACACCATGATTCAAATGCATCAATTTTCCTTCCTTATTTAATGTCCAACTTATTGGTGCATATGGCACAAAATGAAATACCAGGGTTGTGTCAGGGGCTCCTTAGTCCTCTCTCCAGACTGATGCAACCATGAGTCTTGATTATCACGCAATCCTTGACCCACTTCAATCTCTTCTCCATTTCTCCTGATCCAGTTGTGAGAATGTCTTCTTTACATTGAGCTGTCATGCATTCTGAAGGACGGAGTCCTTGATCTTCCTCAGCAAGTGCTTGCAATCCTCCTCACATTCAGCCAGCAGAGTTTATCATCTGCATATCAAAGGTTGTTAATGAGCCTTTATCTGACCTTAATACCACATTCTTCTTTATAGAAGCCAGCTTCTCTTATATTTGCTCAGCGTACCCATAGCGTAGAGGACACCACCCTGATGCACACCGTCCCTGATTTTAAACCATGCAGTATTTCCTTGTTCTGTTCACTTAACTCCCTCTTGATGTGTTCACAATTTCTTCATGAGCACAATAGAGTTCTCTGTAATTCTCATAGTCATGAGGTATACAGTCTAATGCCTTTGCTCATTGTCAATGTCAATGGAACACAGCAAACATCTTTCTGGTATTCTTGGAGAAGAGAATACCATCTGACATCATCCATCTGACAAGATCTATCTGACATCGGCAATGATATCTACTGTTCCATGTTCTTTTCTGAATTTGGCCTGAACATCTGGCAACTGCCTGTCGATTTACAGTTGCAACTAGTGTTGGATAATAGTCAGCAAAGTTTTACTGTATGTGGTAACAATGATATTATTCTTTAATTTGTACATTCTGTTGGTGCACCTTTCTTTGAAATAAATACAGATGTGGAACTCTTCATGCCAGTTGGGCATGTAGCTGTCTTCCAAATTTTGCATCATATATCAGTGAATGTTTCCAGTACTTTCAGTACTTCACCAGCTAGTGGAAACATTTCAGTTGGCATTTGGTGCTGCTTGGTTGCTTCCTCAATACCTTTGGGCATTTATGAGAAAACCTGTAAGGACTCTGTAACACATCTTCCTGATAAAAAACTCTACTATGAATATTTTTCACTGGCATCACACAAAAAACTTCCTTAATAAACCCTTAATAGGGAAATATGTCTCTAAGTTCTATGTATTCATTGCAGTGGATATTAGAATGCAGAGCGCTGAAACAGAGAACATTAATTAAGACAACACAATGGGATATTCAAAAATGAAAAAATTTAAAGAGATTGCAGTCAAGGAAAATCTCTCCATGGGCCAAAATCAATTCCACTGCTATTCAATATCCAACTGACTCACCAAACATACAGGCACACACACAAACACACATCATATAAAACCCATTGCCACTTACGGTAATTGACTTCAACTCATAGGGATCTTATGGGGCAGAATAAAACTGCTTCTGAGTTTCTCACATTTTAAATCTTTAGAAAGATAGGCAGCCTCCTCTCTCTCACATATACCTGCTTGTGTGTTAAACCACCAGCTTTTCAATTAGCAGAAGAACCCCTAACCAGCAGCACCAAGTGTGGCAAAGGAGGAGGAAAGGAACACATCAAAATGGAAGCAAAGACGCTGCCCCTCCTCTGAGAGGACAGAAGAAGCTTCCTCCAATCTGAACAGGGAAATGTTGATGTGGCTTGTATTTGCCTTGATGTTCAAGAACTTACTGTGATTTACAAATTGCAGAATTCCTCACTGATGAATAATTCAGAGAAGAGGATGTGTTTTTATTTTTCGAAGCTTCTTTCAAGTTTCCCTTAAATAAAGGAACTATATTATATTCATTCATGTCACTGTTTCATTCATGAAGCTATGTTTGGAAGTTTAAGAAATACTCCAGCAGAATTTAGAAAGTCACAGTTTAAAGAAAACTAAGCATAAATTAAATGTTCTTACTATGGTACTCTCCATGTGATGGCAGATCAAAGTGAAGAAGACATATTCAAAGAGGAAAGACTGACTACAGCAGTGAGGATGTCAGAGTGTATTATGGCTTCAATATGAACAGAGGGATATCTTTTCAAATTTTGCATCTCAGGGTGGGTGCATTTTGAAAAGTGCTGGCTTGAGCCTTTTCGATGCACACACCCAGCCCAAGCCATGCCATTGGAGCTCCAAACATATGCACATGCACGTCTATGTGTACACCCAAAGAGACCCATCAAAGATAACCTTTTTATGTAAGACCCACAGTTGGAAAACCATCACTCTCTCTATTCCTAGAGGGCAGGAGGAAAGCAGGGTATGACGCTATTCACACACTTGTCTGAGGACCAAAGTGGTAGATTTGCTTTACAAATTGCTGTTGATTCTATCAATTTCATGGCATTTTGTTTTGCTAGGTGAAATGAAAAGCGAGGCTTGCAGGCTGCATTGGAATTTGTGTTGGAGGCTTATATCATCGCATGTTATTGGTGATGATGTCTTTGGGGTTTGAATTTAGACATTTTGAATAGGTTGCTTGTGAAAACCAAGGAGAAAATTGGGAATGCCAAAGGGCTCTCTTTCCTGTGGAACTCCAAGTAGTCTTCAGTGCTAGAGTGCCAGATGTGCAGGAGTTTGCAGTCAATGCTGCTCTTCCTCCTGCATTATCTGTAGCTCAGTGAGAGAGAGAGAGAGAGAGAGAGAGAGAGAGAGAGAGAGAAGCTGTAGAGGTTAAATCCTCTGCTCTGCTGGGGAGAAAGGAAGTGTCCCAAAGGGATCATGAACAATGGTTAAAAGTAATGGCCTCAGCTATAAGAGAACATTTAATTTATTTGGACTTTATTTTAAGTGTTACCTGATAACCTCTACTTGGCACTATCACTGAAATAGCAGCCCCTGAATCTTCTGTATAATATGTGTGGCAAATAAAATGGATCAAGTGTTTCTGAGATGTAACTAATCTTCATCTAGCTTCAGAAAGTGCTAGAGGAGCACGCACAACACTCCACATTAAATCTCTCAGGGAAATGACCTTTTTCTTTCTTTTGTCTGGAAGAAATGGCTCCCTTTAATTTCCCACCACTTTAAAAGTAATTTTAAAACTGTTCTCAGGAAACATGTTTGTGACTTCTTTGTGACTACATACAAATCTGTAGTCATTTAGAAATTAAATTGATTTGGTTTCCTTTAATTTAATGCAGAATATGTATTTATTATTTTCTATTTTAACTGTACTTCAGACTAACCATAATGCATGTATTTGGGGTAAAAGTGGGAACCAAGAAAAAGAGACAGCTAACAATACTAGTGGGACATGCTTGCTTTGAGTTCTTTGAATCTAATTGTCCACTCTCTCCTCCCCTGAAATTATACATAGGTCCATATTCTGCCCAAGGGAGATAAACCAAACCAAACTCACTGCCATCAAGTGGATTCTGACTCATAGCAAGGCTCTGCGGATTTCTGAGACCGAACTGCTTCCTGGGGTCGAAAGCCTGTCTTTTTCCCAGGAAGGCGTTGCTGGTTTCAAAGTGCAGACTGCGCAGATCTCAGTCCAGTGCCTTCCCAGTCACTGCCAGGATCCCTAAGGGCGAGCATGGACTGCACTTACTTTATTAATAAAGATTAACCTTTCACAGGTTACCCTTTTCTTTTCAATAGTTGCAAATGCAAACTTCCAAATTGTAATCATTTTAAAAACTCTTTCTATTTTCCATAAGTGTACAGTAGAACCCAGGACTCAACGGCAGCAGTGCTCGACATCATTTGATGTCAATGTGAAATGTCAAGAAAATTTTGCACTGGAGTTCGAAGAGAACATCAGAATCTGACCTGATGCATATGATTTTTATGAACAAAACCAGTCGTGTTTCAGTCACTCAGAGTTATTAGTATGCATTTTTAGAAACCTTTTACGGTTGCTATAATTTTCTTAGTTTTTGTGGCCTTTTTATACAGTTTATTTAATAAAAAAAAATTGGTCCTAAGAAAGCCTTTTTTAAAAAGAATCATTATGATAAGGTGCTGGTTAACCATGTTTTGATATTGATGGTAACTTAGTAAGCCCTTTTAGAAAACAGTTTAGGAAATGCCAACAGCAGACATTAGACAATTTTTTTTTTGAAAGAGCAAGCCAGGATATAATGAAGAAAAAAAAAGTCAAAGAAGGGGAAAAACACTTCTGAAAAGTAACTGCCATTGATTTTTATGGGAGGGAATTCACCTTCCAAACAATGACTCCCTCTCCATACCTCCTCTTCTGCCCACAGAGCCAGATCCTCATCAATCTTAAGGCATGGGCCATTTTGTCCCTGTTAGAAACTTTAAATGTTGTTTCTTATTTAAGTTATATGCTCAACTCTGAGCTTATTTACTTTGGAATGTCTCCATATTCCTTTGTATAAAAATGCATGATTAGGGTAAAACCTTGGTATTAGAGACAATGGATTAATCCATTTTCAGTTATTAAGGAGAAAATTGATTCAGAACTCGACTGTCTTGCACCTTGATGCTCCCTCTGGAATGAATGAGTGTGGAGGTCTGGGGTTCTCCTGTATCTGTCAAATACCCTGGGGTGCTGGTAGCACCAGGAACAAGGACATAGTGGTGGGAAAGTGGGGGAGCAGATGATATCTTTTACTTAGCTTTTCCCTTTTTTGCAAAATAAATGTTTTTAAATTTAAATATTTTAGTATTTAAAATATATAATAACTTTGTGTGTATCAAAATATATTCCAGAGGTTTCACAGTTTACATATTTAATTGAATATATACACAGACATCTGTTTGTCTATCATTCAATGTACATACATATGGGTTAATATCAGACTTGTGACTTTGTGACTGGACTGGGATGTTTTCTCAATGTCCTGTTCCTCTTGAATATAAACCCATTCCTTATATCCATATGTGTGGCTTTGAAATTTGTTCCTCTAGTCTATCTGGACTAACACAATAATGAAGACTTCAAGGAGAATGAACAAACCTGTCTTGCAACAACTACAGAATGCTTCTTGGAAACAAACTTCTCCCATGTCACTTGGGTTTTCTGGGATCAGTCGAGAAAGCACATGCACAAGGGAGTTGTTTTTAAAAACGTGAAAAATTAAATACAAAGCTAATGGAATTTCCCACTAATTTTTAGATATGTATGATATATATAAACCCCAAATGAACAGGGAAAAAAGTTCTCTGCTGGGTGGAGCTCTCATCATACTCATTTTTCCTGAGCAACGAGCAACTCAAACTGAGTTAACGCACGCAGTGCCATCACCTGGAAAGGTTCTCTCTGGTCACGGTGCATTTTTTTACAAAACAGTTTCACTGGAGAATCGTTTTGTGTGTGTTTTGTGCCTGCTCAGAAAAAAATGTCACAGAAACTTTTGTGATGTTGAACTCAGCTTACAAGGATAGTACTGTGGGAAAAACTCAAGTGTGCAGGTTGTTTTCTCATTTGACACAAGGTGAAATATGGATTGATGACAAACCTTGTTCTAGACATCCACCAACTTTACAAATGAACAAAAACTTAGGCAAAATCCATGAACAGGTGCTCAAAGACCAAAGATGGAACACTGAAGAAACGAGGACATTGTCTGGTCTATCTTGGATCTTGGCTCAGCTAATTTTAATGGAAGATTTGGGAAGAGAAGGGTCACTGCAAATTTAATGCCTCAGGTTCAGATTGACTAGGAAAACAGCATTGGCTGGAAACATGCCTTGCTTTATAAGAATAGCTGCAAAGCAACCGAGACTTCTTGTCCCTGAGGTCATTACTGGTGATGAGACATGGTGCTATTCTTATGACCCAGAAAGGAACGATCGATTCAATCCAGTGAAAGATGGCATAGTCACCTCGTCAAAAAAAATAGTCATCCTGTGTAATCAAAGGTCAAGATGATGCTCATTTGTTTGTTTGATGTGAGGGGGTTGTGCATTTGGAGTTCATTCCAACAGATCAGACTGTTAATGAAGATTTCTATTTAGAAGTTCTGAAAGGTTGCATAACAGCGTGCAACAGAAAAGGCCTGATTTGATGGGGAAGTGGTTTTGCCACCATGACAATGAATCTTCTCAGGCAACCATCTCAGTGCACCAGTTTTTGGCAAAAAGCAGCATGCCTCTCTTGTCCCATGCACCTGACCTCACTCCATGCAACTTCTTTTTGTTTCTGTGAGTGAAGAGAGACATAAACGTACAGTAATTTGATGATGTAAAAGAGCTGGAGAAGAAAAGGAGCTGAAGAAGATTCTTTCAGTGATCCAAACAGATGAGTTTGAGAAATGTTCCCAGGAATGGAATTGCATAATTAGCACATGTACTATGTGTAATGGAGAGTACTTTGAAGGTGATAAGGTTGCTTTGTTAAAAAAAAATGAACCAAATACCTTTGGAAAAGATTCTGTTTGGGAGAGAGGGTATTCCCTTGGTGTGTGTGTGTGTGTGTGTGTGTGTGTTTCCCAAATATGTATCATTATGTAAATAATGTGTATCTATATATATACATACACACATTAGTATACATGCATTATGCTTATCTAATATGTCTACATTATGCAAATTATGTTTAAAATGTTATTTAGTTTTGGAATATATAAATTAGGAATATAATACATTGTATTTTATATTTGTGAATAAATACAGTTCTAGTAATAATTGTTTCGTATACATCTATTTGTATACCAAAATTCTGCATCTTTTAATTTCAAAGGTGATCAGAATAAAATGAAACTAACATGAAGAACATCGTATAATGCTCTAACCAAAAATATAAATGAAAATGTTGGCCAGTGAATTCCTTTCAAATACATTCAAATACTTATTCCACTTTGTCCTTTTATGCCAGAACGCTTCATTAAGTTCATCAATAAATTGTATTGACAGTGGAATTTTCCCACAGACTATTTGAAGTTCCAGCACAAAGAGTGCCATATCCCATTCATTTGGAAAAAAGCACATATTTTTACTTATTATATTTCTGAAATTAAGAGGTTGCCTACCAATAATAGCTCCTTAAATTCAGTGACATACAAGACACTGAGTGCTTATATCGCATGTGTGGACATAACATAGCTAACTTTGAACTTCTACACTGTGCCAGCTGTGACTCTAGCCTAAGGAAATGTCCCTCGTCTTTTGAGTTTACATAGCATTTAAGCAGGGGTTTCAATTTATCCACTTTTTTTGGCATGTGCAATAATACCACCAATTCTGACATGTCCACTTCAAAATTGTCAAACAGTGATCAAAGATGTGTCTCTTGGGTTTCTCGAATATGACAGTAAATTTGTACCTTTTAATATGCATCCATTTCAATGGTTCTTTTATATTCTTTTTTATTTTATAATTCTATTAATTTAGAAACTGAAGCACCACGAGGGAAATTATTGCGTATTTCTCTAAAAGCAATCCAAATAGAGACATTAGTTTTAATGCTTATCAAGGACCATGTGCCTGGATACAACATGTGTGTGCCCATGTCTTTTCATTAGTGAGTATCAAAAGTCCTCATTTTACTCATGCAAGTATTGGTGCTTTGAAATTTTCCTTGTATTATTGATTAATTACCCACATTAAATACTTTCAATAAAATATATTACTTTAATCTAATAGTCTCTTCTTCATCCAAAGTGAAGAAGTGTCTTGGTCAGCCCACTAAATCATAGTCCCTAACCTTAGTTACAGGATGTAGGACTCTACTGATGCAGAGGATGAAATTTAGTTGGAAAGATGAAGGGAAAAGTATTCCTCCTCTCCCAATATCTCAGCTGTAATACCCACACATACCTTTCTTTTTAATCAGCATGTTGAATAGTGACCGATTTTGAAGGTACTTGGTGTTATGGACAAAGAGACCCAGAAAATATAAATGGCTAAGATAATTGTCTTTTGATTTGACAAAGACATAGTCCAGGAGCATAAGTTTGTGTCTTTATATATACCATTAACAATTCACACAGATTTCCTCTGTCCAAGAGTGCTTCTCAACTCTTTGTCTACTTAGAGATATATGGTACAATAGTGTGAAATCATAAACACAGGTAACATGTGCAAAGCAACATAAACAGACTCGTGTTTTAATTTTTTGTTTATTTTTATCTTAAATAAACCACCCACATTATATATAGATTTCCTCTTAAGAGTGGAGCTCCCAGAGTCAGATTGCCTGAGTTTAAATCCTTGAATTGCAACCTTCTAATTATAGGACATACTTGGCAATTTGATTCTCCATGCTTCAGTTTCCTCATTCTTCTAAAAGAGGAGGAGCAATCGTAACCCTGAATTTTGGAGATGGGGAATATAGCCAAATGCAGGAATACACATGTTGTTTATGTATGTAGATACACAGGGGGACAGAGCTGGGATGTTGTAGTGGCTGCACGTTTGTCTACTAGCCAGAGGTTGGCAAGTAGAACTCGCTAGATATCCACTGGATAAATACAAAGCTTTCTGCTCACATAAAGAATTACAGTCTTGGAAATCCACAGGAGCACTTCCATCCAACCCTAGAAGGTTGGAGACAGAATCAACTCAATGGGAATAAATTTTGATTATTATAAATATGGAAAGCTATAAAGTGTTAAGGGTTAGGTTTGTAACTAAAAACATCTTTCTGGGCTGAGCCCCGCTAGTGTAAGTGGTTGAGTGCAGGACTGCGACCCGCAGGCTTGGCGGTTCAATCCAGCGGCGGCTCTCAGGAGCAGCACTGGGTAGTGCCCACGACCACCAGAGGCAGTGATGCCAAAAAAAACCCAAAACCTTTTTCTATGATAAAATCAGCTAAATGGTGACATAGTCAAGCAAATCAATTCACTTATCAGTTAGTACAACTTGTCCCATGGTTGCTCCTGATACATATGCTTGTTGAAATAGTTCACTTTATAACTATGTGCAATGCAACCCAAGAGAATAAAGACTAATGGGATACATTAAACTTTTATGTATTCAATTGACTTTTTAAAAGAGTGATTGCAGCAAAACTAATGGAGACAACTTAGATGGAGTATAGCCTATTAAGAAAGTAATCTCATTCAATCAAATAATAATTTTTATTTTTGTTTAGAAGGAAAAAAAGACCATTGGACTCATCCACTGCCTTTGGATTGATTCTTACTCTGAAAAGCCCCATAAGGTATAATAAAATGGCTCCACAGGTTTCCAAGACGAAAATTTATGGGAGCAGATAGCTTCATCTTTCTCCCACAGAGGGCTGGTGGGCTTGAACCACTGGACTTAGAATTAGCAGTCCAACATATAACCCTTGAGCGCTTCAACATAGGCTCTTGACAAAAGAACTGGAAAATAATAAAGATGTTCTTGTCCAAAAATGGTAGCAATCTGCTTAGATCAGATCAGAGCCAAGAAAACCTTCAAGAACAGTTTTGTTCTTTAGCATGGGCTCTCTGTGAGTCCAAATAGGCTCAACAACATCCAACACCAAGTGTATCGTCACTGGATAACATCTGATTTAAAATGTTTGAAGGGAAACCCTCATACATTTTGTGTCAAGCAATGGAAGAGATGGATTTAAAATCCACTGTTTTATAAACAGTCTGTATTTATTTTATAGGTAGATCACTGAATTTTCAAAGTACAGAGTATCATATTCTCCTGATAAGCTTCCTGATAGAAATGGGGCTGTGATTTCTTTCAAGGAGCAATGTTTAGGGAACCTTTTCCAAAGTCCACAATGACCCTATAGGCCAGCTTTCCCAGTGCAAGAAAAATTAACTGCATACCAGACCATATACCAGGACAGACTCGAGTCTTGTCCACTCAGCTTGCTCTAAAGTAGGTTATTTTCCAGGATGGCGCACTCTCTGAAGTATGAAGACAAAGGCTGCCAAATCCAAGTGTAGATTTATAACAATGTCTCTAGTCAGATCTTAACAAGGAAATAAAACCCTACATAAAAAATGCTGTATTTCTACACTAAGATGAAAAATGCATATGTATTTCCCAGGAATTGAGGCAATGAGGCAGAGTGCACATAGATGAACTATGAAACATGACTCCTTGAACTGATATCCTAATGTGTTGCCTTAGAAAGTCACTGATTCGCTCCATGCCTCAGTTTCTTCATGAGTAAAACAAGGGGTATCCCTCTGGTTGTGGAGTTAACCTAGACTCATGGTGACTCAACTTATAGTGACCCCATTTTTCAGAGCTGTGGCTCTCAACCTTCCTAATGCCATGACCCTTTAATCCAGTTCCTTATGTGGTGGTGACCCCCAAACCATAAAACTATTTTTGTTGCTATGTCATAACTGTAATTCTGCTACTATTATGATTTGTCATGTAAATATCTAATATGCAGGATATATTTTCTTTCTTTTCTTTTCTTTTTTTCTCCCATCACTGCCCTGGTGGAAGTAGCAAAGCCCAGCCTTGCTCCTGGAGAACTGCTGCTATATTTGAACCATCAACCCTGTGGGTCACAGTCTTGTACACAATCACTGTGCCACCAAGACTCAGCTGCAGAATATATTTTCCTTGTTACACTTTAAATTTAAATAAAGTGTAGTGATTAATCAAAATCCAATATGAAATTATATATTGTGAAATATTTATTTATTACAAATCAACGAAATTTTGTTCTGAAGTAAGGTGTAGCATGGGTTAACAGTCTTTATATCACAACAGTGATCTGCTTTGCTACATTTGCAACAGTGTGCATAAAAAGGCAGAGTCAGAGCGAACGCTGAGATAGCTTCTTTCTCACCGAATCAAAAATTCTCAGGGCAGTTTTGCAAGAGCACAATGAAGATCATTTTCCACAACAAGCCTAATTGTGAATTTAGACTTGATAACCAACAAGCTGCAAAACCCTGTTTCACAAAGATATGTTGTTGAATGGAAGAAGAAGGCACAGTACAGTGTCAGAATAGTATATGACTACAAACATTTGATCCACAATTTTGTAACTTGCATTTTAGGGAAATCAGTTCTCACTGAATCGCTGTTTATAAGTTCAATGACTTCTCTTGGCTGCTGTCTTAGCAACATCTTCCCCTTTGACTGTGAATGCACTTTTGAAAAGTGTCAGGTATATTTGGAAAGTACGATAAATTTTATTTGCAAGCATGTGCAAGCTTTCTTTCACAGAAATTATCATCTTAATCCTTTTGTTTGCTTCAGTCCTTTTCTTTGTCCTCAAAGAAAGGAGATAAGGTAGGCAACATGTA
This sequence comes from Nesogale talazaci, assembly GCA_004026705.1. Lineage (NCBI taxonomy): Eukaryota > Metazoa > Chordata > Mammalia > Afrosoricida > Tenrecidae > Nesogale > Nesogale talazaci. The sequence goes on from PVJH01016508.1 coordinate 42,089, forward strand.
AATTTTACTTTCATTAATTTTTTTTGCAAAGCTGAATTTTTGCAGTTTTTGATTCAAAGCTGAAGCATCATTTGGAATGATTGGATCTTTTCTGACAAATCGAGGCATGTTGCATTTGGTCCTTGCAGTAATAAATTTAGCTCACTCAAGATGTCAACCAAGTAAACTATTTTCTGCTGCCCACTTTTATCACTGAAAAGTGATTCAAACTGCAGTCTTATTTTCTGATTAAAAAACATTCTGAGTTAATTATGAGACTCAAAAACATGTTTGAAAACTAGTCCTCTTGACAACCATCTCACTTCAGTGTGAGATAGCAGAGCATTATTTAGCGTACCCAATTCTTTGCACAGTTTCAAAAGTAGTTGACCGTCTAAAGTGTTCACCTTTACAAAATTGACAGAACTTATGATGCTTTTCATAACTTCGTGTGGCAACGTCTCCATTGCTAATATTTGCTGATGAATCATACAGTGACTTCTGATGACGTTTGGTGACTCATTCAGGACCAAACTTTGAAATCCAGATCATCATCCTAGCATAGCTAGAGCACCACCTGTCCAAACACAACAAACCTTTTTCCAAGAGATCTTATACTCTTTCAGAAATGAAACAATTGTATCATATACAGCACATGCAACTCATTTCAACAGTTTTACAAAAAAAAAAAAAAAGAAACTCATCATTAAAGTTCCCATCATTAATAAACCTCACATAAACTAGTAACTGTGAACAGTTTGCAACATCTGTAGATTCATCCAGCTGGATGCTAAATATTAAAAGTGGAGCATATTTAATTTCCTGGATTACATGATCAAAAATATCAGCAGACATGTCATCTATTCTTCTGTGGACAGTGTGATTAGATAAGGAAATTGCACTCAATCCCATAACAAGTTTATGTCTGATCATGACTCAAACAATGTCTTTGGCTGTTGGCAATAGCAAATCCTCCGCAATGGTGAGAGGTTTCATAGCTCTGGTAATTCTGAGTGCTACCAAATGTTAGGCTTCATTGACTGCTATCTTTTGTTTCTGGTACTTGCCCCCAGAGTCAAGTTTAAATTTCTTGAGTCCATCAGCTTTGCTTCTAAAATAGTTGGTCTCCTTGCCAGCAGACTCAGATGCTTGTTATCAAAATGGTGTTTTAGTTTGTTCTGCTTCATAGGTTTGGCTGATAGAACTTCACAACTAACACACTGCAGTTTTTCAATTCCTGCTGTTATTATTGATTGAGGCAAAATCATATGGTAAAAAATCCTCACTATATTTTCTTTTCTTAATATTATTGTCTACACAGTCCATTGTCATGGGATGGTTTGCTAATGAAAATAATATAGAAAAACAGCTTTAATAATACAAAAGATGATACCTGGCATAGTTCATTTAATACATTTCACTAAAGTTTCCTATGATTGATTTAGCATTCTCTGTTTTGTTTTGTTTTTTACATAATCATTACTATCATAAAGGGGTGGTATTCATATCAACCACAGCTGAATATAAAAAGAATGGTCAAAATCAAGGTTAAGTTCCCATGGCACAAATTTTTTTTGTTTACATTTGTTGATGATTTTATAGTACATGATTTTACATTTGCCCAATAATTATAATTCATGAAGTGTTGTTTTACCTCCAGTGCTGCTGCTTTCTACACAACAGCTGCTTTCTACACAGGTGTGAATAGTCTGCATAAGTACGTTATTGTGCCAACCCTGTCACATGCTCCTGTAGCTGTAAGATTGTGTGTATTCCGGTTAGCATGATGTCATAGTGATGGGTACTCCTATGTGGGTGCATCTGCATGTGGGCGGACCCTCCTGGAGACCAATAGGCTGGAAATGGATAGAGGAGTGGGGTGTCAGTTCTTAAGAACTCCAGAAATATGTGTTTTTCCGGGGTCGTAGGAAACTCCTGTCCCACACAAAGGGGTTGAGACTCGCAGGTTGAGAACTGCTGTTTTCATGTATACCTATACTCCATAGGGTTTTCAATGGTGACTTTTTTGCAAATAGACCATTAGTTTGTTTTCCCCATGGCATTTTGGATTGGACTTCACTTTCCAAGTTTCGTTAATAGCTAACCTTGTTAACCCAATCTGCCTATGGCTATACAGTGACTTATAACTTGTAGCAAATGACAAGGCAAAACAGAACTGTTCCCTAAGCTTTCTAAGGGTGTAAATGATCAAAAGGGCCTCTTCTCTCTTCTCTGGAGCAGCTGGTGATGTGAGTTACTGATCCTGCTGAGAGTGGCCCAGGAATGTCAGCCATGGAAGATTAAATGAAGCTGATATTTTTAAAGTGCTTACATATGTCAGAAATTATAAGCACAATGTGTTCTTGCTACATAAAATAAATACAGCATAAATGGTATCCAGTCGATATATATATATTGGATTCATTTGGATTACATTTGAAATGTAAATTTATAAGGCTATTACTCTCTTTGCAATCATAGTTTAAGTGCTTCGGGCACAGATAAGCCATACAGAATAAAATTGTCATAAGTTTGGCTTATTAGAATACAGTTAAAATGCCTAGTATTGATCTTATTTGATTTGGGTTTTTTTTACATTAATCTTGAAGAAGAATAAAATTGCATGGTTATAGACTTAGAACTGTGACTTAAAATAGAACCAACTTTATATTTATAAATATAAATATCTTTGAGTATTTAACTGAGGACATTTGAGGGCTTTTCTTCCCTTGTGGGAATTTCAGGGGAATGGGCAATTTTTTAGGAAAACCCAGGTGAAATAAATAGTTAAGAAGTTTGGCTGCTAACCTAAAGACTGAAGTTTAAATACACAAAGAGGCACCTGCCACAGGCACACACACAAAAATCAATGATTGAATATCCTCTGGAACACTGCTCATTTTGGAAAATCAGAGTCCCTGTGAGTCATAATGGATGCGGGACAAATTGTGTGTGTGTGTGTGTGTGCAACAATGTTGTCAATGATCTTTTATCTCCTCAAATCTTTTCCAATCAGGAAACTACAAGAATATATAAGAAAACAACAGACAAAATCCAGCTTGGGTGATATGTCTTTTTATTAACTCAGTAGTAAACATATAATGCTTATATTCCAATATATCCAGGAAATATATATATATACAAATATATGAAAAGTAATAAATACATCCTGGAGGTCAAAGGGGTGCACACCAGTTTTAATGTGGCCCTTGGACTGGGGATATCACTTTAATGGATCAGACTCCTCCTCACCAAGGAACATCAAAGGGAGGCCTTGTTGGGCCACTTGGTTTCAGAGCAGTGCACTGCCTGGTTCCCAAGTAGAGCCTCTCCCTCCTGCCTTGGAGTCCTCCCTTCAAGTTGGACATAAAGTGGGTCTGCTTGACTGGAACACCTCCGACCATTATCAACCTTCCATTTTCCTAATGTGTCCTACAACAGGACATGTCATAATGTACGAAACAAGCTTCACTAAATCATCTCCATCATTATTAAAATCCTAAGACAGTCTCCACTTACCCAGTATCAACACCACCTACTTTAAAATCCCCTCACCTTCTCTTCACAGGAGGAATTTCTAGGCAAATTAAATAACGATGAGCAAGAAATGGCCAACTGTGAATTGATGGTGCTGTCCTCATTCTGGGCTTCTTTTCTAGTAATATGGATGCCAATAGTTGGTATTTTAGTCAAATGAAAAAAAAAAAGGTGTGGGGTGGAGGGGATGGAGGTGGGGGAGCTTTCCAGTTACTAACCATACCTCTCTAACTTGCTGCAAATATTGTTGTTACACTAATAACAATGTATAAACTTCAACTTCAACAATGTCCGCTGCGCCTGGGATGCTGATAAGAGTTAATTGCCGGTTGTCCATGAAATGTTCCAAGCTTCTAAAATGCACGGTTGTTATGACGCAAATGCTTCAGCGGGTAAGCTCTCCAAATCAACAGCTCCTCTGTCACCAGGCAGGATTTGGGTCTGGCTTCTTAGACCTCCCAGCAGAAGAGAGGAGAAGTGCAATCATCCCTTCCTATTCTAGGACGTGGCCAGCATTGCTGACATCCTTCCTTAAACATTCATCTCAGAATATTGCTTTTACTTTACTCACTTCATTTCATTGCAATCCCCCAAACATCCTCCAAACAAGACAAAAACAAAAAAATCCAAGGGCTTTTCACATTATGATGTATTAAATTGTTTTTTTTTTTCATTTCTGCAGAAACCAGTGAAGACGTGTAGGACCTTTAAGTACTGACTTGATTTGCTGAGACATGTATGTATTTTATGGATCAAACATTTCAATTTAATTTGGATAAATGATACATTGTTTGAATTTTAAGAAAACATCTCCTTGGCATGAAAGGTATCAGCTTATTCCAAAAGTAACTGTCACGCTTTAATAGGCCTCCATAAACATGTGCAATTATTGGAAATTTAAAATGTGTGGAACAAACATTCTTTTCTTAAACTTTAATGAAGAGCCTATGCACTTGTTGCCTTTAAGCACAAGTAATATATATTTCCAGATGAAGCAGTCATTTAATATTTCAGTATGAAATCATGAATTTTTCATATGCACAAGAGACTTTTTTATCCTTTTTAAAGAGCAGTAAGTTCGGAGAGTGCCAGAACTGGACATGACTGCCGTATTTTCCCAGGTTTTGCCTGTTATCTGCCTCTGACAGCATGCAGCCATACCACTTTTCTTTTACGCCTGGAAAACAACTGAGTTGTCTTTTCTGATGGACAGGTTCTCACTGGCTATACGTTCCAGCTTTTGCAGAAAATGGGTAAAAATCAATGACAATTGCTACAACAAGCTCTTGATCATTCGCCCATTTTCATTTCCTTCTCATTAGAGCTATCTTCCATTTCAGCTGCTAACTCCTCCTTTGTAACACAGAGAAAACAAAGATGCTGAGAACTGAGATCTGCTTGTTGGCCAGTAGAATGTGCTCGCTGCTTTTTTGACAAGGAAACAGGCTGGTGTTGAGTCAGCAACAGTGGCCACAGCTACACACCTTGCTGAGCTCACCATCAACTACGGAGCACTTGGCATTTAGGATGACCTGTGAATTGTAGCTCTGAAGTGTTATTTCCTGGGAGCATTTCCATTACCATGATGCTGTCTTACATTTTCTAGCATGTGAATTTCAAAAGAGAAAAATAGCAACTTCATTCAGCTCCTAAACTAATCAGAAACATATGAAGGAAGTATGTATTGACTGCTCAACTCATGGCTTCTAGAACTCTGGTTTGTCAAGAGTTCTCAGTGCCCTCCTGTGGCCCCCAGAAGTGTGGTTGTTCAGTGGAAAGTTGGCATGAGGGAAAAGATAAGGAGATCACCTTATCTTCTTCTGACAAAATATCCAGAAGCAGAAGTTCTGCATTATCTGGGATTCAGCTTCACCATTTTGCTTGTGCTCACTGCTTTATGATAAAGCGGTGTTATAATATCCAGACAAATCAATTTATTAAAATACAAGTTCATTTCATCAACCTAACTTACAATACTATTTTAACCCTGGGTTCCTCTGAAACCAACAATCAAACACCCCAGACATATACAAACAAACAGAAACCAACTCACTGCAGCGAGTTGATCTCACCTCACAGTGAACCTGTAGAAGAGAGTGGGACACCCCTGGGGCCTTCCAAGGCTGTTACTCTTTTTCTTTATTGTAAATCATCTTATGGGGGCTCTAGCAGCTCTTATCACAATCCATACATACATTCATGTGTCAAGCATATTTGTACGTATGCTGTCATCACCACTTTCAAACATTTTCTTTCTACTTCAGCTCTTGACATCAGCTTCTCATTTCCACATCCCCACTCTCCCACCCACATGAAAACTTGATAATCTAACTGTCAAAAAATTTCCCATTTTTTGCACTCCTCTGCCGCCCTTCACCCACTTTGCTATTGTCCGTTCCTCTAAAAACCATTTATATGTAGATCATGGTGATTAGTTCCCCATTTCTCATCCCACCTTACCCTTCCCCTTCTGTTATTGCTGCTCTAATTATTGGTTCTAAGGTGTTTATTTATCCTGGATAAACTGTATTTTCAGTTCTTATACAGCTTTGATTCTCCTCTCTATTTTCCCCCTCCCCCACCTCATTCACGTTGACATGATTTTTTGATTTTTTGTTCTGAGTCATTAATACTTGATACCTCATCCCATAGACACCTCATCATCCCAGGCTGGTGGGATTATTTCATGTGGGCTTTGCTATTTTTCAGCAAGAGTACCGCTGGTTTACCTTCTAGCCTTTAAGACCCCAGATGCTATATCCTTTGATAGCTGGGCACCATCAGCTTTGTTCACCACATTTGCTTCTGCACCCACTTTACCAAGTCTGTAACTCTTAATGGGAATTGAAAGCCTCATCTTTTTCCTGATGAGAGACAGGTGGTTTTGAACTTCTGACCTTGTGGTTAGCAGCCCAAGGTGTAACAAACTGCTAAACCAAGGTTCTTATTAAACATATTTTCAATGGCTTACTTCTGTTTCAAAATAACCTAAGTTCCCTTTTTAATGTATCAAAACAGTCCCTGGTCAAACAAGTACTCTGAGTTCATATTGTTTTTTTTTCATTCCCAAAAGAGAGAGCAACATTGATCAGTGAGACTGGGGGGCAGGCTGAATAGCAGCTCAGTAACCAGTGAAAGAAAGGTAAGACTGAAGTGGTAAGATATTTCTGATGTACAGCAGAGAAAATAGATATACTTCATCTAGGCTTTACATGATTTTCCTGAATAACTTTTCCTTGAAGTGGGATAGCGCACGCACACACACACACACACACACACACACAAACACTTGAAGGTGTTCTTGGTGAAATGGAAAGAAAAGAAAATTGTATTTCCCTCCACCCCAGCAATGTTTTAAAGGATATATGCTTTATTAGGTTCCTGGGGAGAAATGTCTATCTCTATCATCTGTCATCATCTATATCTACTGATGGTCTCCTTAATAGAAGCATCATTTCAAACTAGAATTTGATAGGCTGTGTTGTACTGCTACTTGTCATTGAGAGAGCCCCAGTCTCATGACAGCCATGACAGTTCTAGCTCTTCACAACGCCATGTGTGTTTAACAGAGCTCTGCTCTGTAGAATGAAACTAGTTAAACCTCTCGTGGACATGAAGCGCAGCAGTGGTCCACTCACAGCAGGTGGCATGCACGAGGATCGGCCAAAGACTTATCAGTTCACACACTGCTGACCCCACTCCCAGAGCGGCAGGTACAGTTGGTCCTCAAAAGTGGCATTTTAAAGGAAGGCCTAGGTGACAATGTTCACATTTTGAAACTACTGAGCTGTAAATATCATCTTGATTCTCTGCCCACTTGCTAGTCCAGTAAATGATTCTGTGCTGAATGGGAACATTCTTGAACCATAAAACATCTGAAACTCTCCATTTCTTCTTTGTTGTTGAGGGGAACACCGGTTTTCTGATAAACTGGCCTCCATATTGACTAATGCTGAGATGCTAAGAAGCACTTAACGAGGAAATAGTAATGGGAGTTGGTTTCCGACACATGCCACCTCAGCCACAAGCCATTTTGCTATGTTAGTATTTCACAAAAGGCCTAATCCGAATCCCTACACAGTTCTCCTCTATTGTCTCATATGTCAGAAAGTGTTGCCAACAAGCTTAAAAGAAAATCAAGCACAGGTGCTCACTATAAACCTTTGTAAAGATTTGGGAAGGGTTGGAAATGGAAGGAACTAAGAAAAAACAAGAGATGTGCTAAATGAAAATTCCAGGTGAAATTCAAAGAAGAGAAACCAGAAAACATGCCCACCATTTAAACTGTGATATTCCATTGGGTTACCAGAACAGAAGAAAGCAGATAAGTACGGGCACTGAGAGGAAGGCTGATGGGAAAAGGACAGGCTCTCCCCAATGTGAACTGTGGACAAAGGCAGGGAAGTTCATCTGCATTTGTGGAGGCAGAGAGGATGTTCATAAAGTTCTGGAAACGTGCTGAGAAGACTGCTCAATAGGAAATACCCTGGGAGCACAAGAGTGAGTACCCAGTTTGTGCCAGGATCATGAATGTTGTAGCTGCCAGAAAATGTTTGAAAGTAAGCTGAAATTTTCCATCTTCTTGGTTCAAAGAGAGAGAAAGAGCAAGAGCAAGAAGTAGATGCCAATGTGACATCTTGTACCTTAGTTAGTAACAATGATATTATATGAAACCTATCTATTGGCTCTTTTGTTATTTTTTAACTGTGTATAATCTGCCTATCTAATGTGCTGGGCAGAAAATTAATCCTTTCAAATATATCCCCGGCCAGATTCATGAGAACCTATTAATAAGCTA